>CP092865.1:165580763-165601255 GCA_030710605.1 Cordylochernes scorpioides | reverse complement strand
TTCCAAACACCTTACACTCTTGTCAATTACACGCTTATTCGGCGGTACATATTGGAATATTGGAACGATAAAGAAAAGATTAGCATATCCCTTGGGCAAGAATGACATAAAAAATCGTCAAGTGTTTTTACAAAGACCTTCAGTTCCATAAAATTGCCCATGTTAGATTCGAATGTCTTCAGTCTTCACGACTATACGAACATCCAATAATTGAACAATTCATTCACTCGTCCTAAAAAGATATCAAAATGCCGAATATGGAAGAACTCCCAGATATCCCAAAGGCCTCAGTTCCATAATATTTTCCCTGAAATGGTTAAATTCGAAATATTTTACAAACAATCCAAAAGAACAATTCATCCATTCGTCCTAAAGAGAGATTAGAGTGCCAAATAGAGAAATCATCCAAAATCCACCAAAGGCCCTCAGCTCCATAAAATTGTCCCTGACCGGGTTAGAGCCCACACAATCAGTGCCAGATGTAATTTATGGTAGCAATTAGCGTTTCTAATCAACCTGGCCCTGATAATTCCTTCTTAATTCCGCATTTGATCTGTGACCAATCAAAGGTAATTGGATTTTTTTATCCAATCACCTGCAAGTCTTCTCTTTATTTCTAGGCATCCTCTGGGATCTGTCAATCCAGCCAACTTAGCTTTTACATTGAATTCTTGTTTATATATGTGTTCTCTAACTATCCAGATCCATCTAAAAGATAGTGAACACGGAATTTCTCGTTTTTCTATTTCTCTACGCTTTACTATTTATTTAAAATATTTCGTTTATTAGAGAATATTTGGAGGTAAAATTAATTATCATAATATAGTCTGTTTCATTGATTCGGAGTATAACCAAAATATGTTCAATTGAGGAATTTGTTATTTGTGCGACTCTAAGATGGCCAGCCACAATTTAATAGAAAATCCAAGAAGAGATACTCTGGAGGTAAAACACAAACACTTCCTGAGTAGAATTTTCAATGACAATTTTTTTGACAATTTAAACAATTTTATTGATTCTTCTAATCAATTGTTACAGAAATAATTAATTATAAAAAAAAAGCTTTTATTTAAAATGCACTAAAAATAACAAAATAAATATTTCTGAAGTATTGCTTTTGTTTTGAATGTACCATTTAACAAATAAAATAATAAACTTAGAAATAAAAGCGGTGGGGGATGATAATCATTTATGCAGCAAATAGGTATAAATTTAATGAAAGGCATAATCTTGCTAATCATTTGCTTCATATAAAATCACATTGATCTCAAATTTATTATTATTGTACCCCACCGCTTTTATTTCTAAGTCTATTATTTTATTTGTTAAATGGTACCTTCAGAAAAAAAAGCAATACTTCAGAAATATTTATTTTGTTATTTTTAGTGCATTTTAAATAAAAGCTTTTTTTAAAAGTGTTTTTTATAATTAATTATTCAGGCTATTTTTAGTCGTATATATGCCAGCCCAAAAAAAAGCCTTATCACTGAGACGACGTTGGCCTTAGCTGCAAGCCTGCTCGCAGCAGATTGGTCAATTCCTCGTGGGAGTTCGGAAGTGACGTAAGCAAAATCCGTTACTAACAGAACTGCGTCTCATTGCTTTTGGGAACCCTAAATTTATTGAATTATATTACAAAGTTAGAGACACCCAGTGTATTTATTGTTAGGGGATAATTGGTACATATAAAATTTGAATTATAATTAAACAATTGATTAAATAGTTAAAAGTAACAACATACTAATTGAAAAAGGGGAACTATTTAAAAAGGTGTCGTGAAATGTATGGTGGTATATTGTTACACACACACCTATATATTTAATGAATATAAATATATGCGTGATGATATTGGAATAAGATGACTAAATTATAACAGATAAAATTAATATATTTGTTGGGTTTTCTCATTTATTTGCTTGTAATTCCAAGGACGTTTTAAATAGGAATCTGAATATTTGGATTTCTAATTCCTTCCATGTCTTGAACATTTATTGAAATATATATATATATATATACCAAATTTGAAGGGAAATTTGGAAATGTGTCCGTTCTTGGCCAACCTGACAACCCAGAAGTCTGAAAATTGGTCAGCTAGCATTGTCATCAGGTTTGAACATGTGTACCAAATTTCATATTTCTAGGTGCCCTATAAGTATATTAAAAATTGATTACAATATTTGGCGACAGACATCCAGACAGACATGGAGGCAAGTTAAATAAAAGCTTTTAAAAAAGACAAAAGTAGGGAAATATATATACAGTTGTGTATGTATAAATTTCTTCAGCAAAGAAGGCTTCTCCACCTTGAGAGTCCTTCTCCAGACAAGATCTTCTTGATCACTCCTCAGTTCCACGTTGAGGAATTATTATAGATGCGCGTCTTGGCAGACGTCAGGAATTTTCAGATTTTAGAATTTTCAATGATCGACGTGAAAAGATCAATTTAACTTTGGACAAATATATGGCTAGGGGTCACTTTCGTCTCTTTTTCCCTTCAGGCATCCCAAAATATTTCCGCCCTGACTTTTACAACGTGCAATTCGTTATTAACCATAGAAACTTCGGAGACTTTCTGTTTCGAATAAGAGCTATAGACGATCTAGGGTGTTTATGTGGAGAGAGAGAAGGCAGGATTCCAGTCACTTGCTTATTGAATGTCTTCCAGAACTACAGAAATCAGGAAAACATTGATTACAAGGTTATTTTATGCTTATAAATAGTAAGGACTCGTATTTTAAATTTTCCCTCTAGGTTAAAAAAAGTAATCGATAAACTATATATTTGTATATATTTCATTGTGATTGTTCCTGTATACGATGTAGATTGAAGCATGATTTTAATGTTCTTTCCTTTCTTCTTTAAACTTATACTCAAACCTTGTAATTTATCAATTGTTTATGTAAAATAGTCTCTGAATTTAGTGTTTTTCTTGACCCAAGCATCCCTTGTGGGGATATCGCGTCTGATTTGATGATAATAAATAGAAATGGCTACATCGGGCAATTTTTTAATTAGATTCCGACGTTTCAGGAGAATAAGGAGTGTGATAGCGAGTCACTGAAACCTCGAGAAATAAGTAAATAATTGGTTGATGCAGCTATGTATATCCTCAAACAAACACCCAACCAAACAAATGATCTTCAAAAAAATCAATTTAACTGTTCTCCAAAACCTTAAACTGTTTGTCTTCTTTCTTCTTCTACTTTCTTATCTCCACACTGGGTGAAGTAGAATGCGTCTGCCTTTGTCATCAAGACTGGGAGCACTACTCAGTAGCAGGCCGACTTAGCTCCAAAAGAAATGGCCGCCTCTGACATGAGGAACAGACGCCATGTGACACCGCTCCTAACATGGAGTACAAACGCTGCTCATCCTGTATCCCTGGATTAGGAGCCTTTACAGGGTACTATCAGCCGGGCCAGCTGAGCCCAGGTTTTTTAGTGAGCTTGTTACTGCTCCCCCTCCATCCAGGCTTGGGACCGGCGGAGTTGAAACTGTTTGTTGAAATTTGGATCGAACTAGTCAGTAGATGTGGAGTTACCCGGACATATCGTTGTCAGCAACAACAAAAGCCTTTTTATTAAAACATCTCTTATATAGATTTGTTCTGGAGTCCTAGAAATAAAATAAAATAAAATAGTAAGAGAGTATCAATAAATAAATAACCAGCTGTAAACAGTTTGGGCGGAGAGCCTTCGCAACTATTGAGTGTCTTCTAGCCATTTTCTTTTTTAACGCTATTCTCAACTTTTCTGCTGAACTACAAAAGTGGTAGTTGAAGTGGGCAAAGGTGTTATCGGCTTATAAATCACAGAAAATCTTGTGAAACTTTGTTTTATGTTGATAGGCATGTTAAACTGACAATTTTGTCTCTCCTACTGAAGCCTGGAGTAATAGAGAATATTATGGAGGATCTTTAAGAAACAAATTTTCATCCAAACGTCTTTATAAATAACAGTTAAGATGTGGTTAATAACAGAAAAATTCCCAAGCAAAGAGATTACTAAATATTTGAAAAGATTGTCCTTTTTTAATTAATTTGTTTGGTTTATTCTATATATATTACTGTAATCAATAGACATATAAACCTTTTATTTTTAAATTATGATTTAACAGTATACACTAGAGAAATTCTCAGTTTATCACTATAATGATAAACTAGAATCTATACTTTAAAATGTTAATCTTGTTTGATTTTGATATTGGTAAATTGCCGCTTTCCATTTCAATCGTTTTTGATTCGCCCGCTCTTAATACCCAACTGTCCATTCAACAGATTAGCATGGCCCCTGTGGAAGGATGACATGCAAAACCGTAAAGCTTTCCGTATAATCTACGGACAGATCTGTATACACTCTTGTTCGGCGGTACATTTACTACAATAGGAACGATACAGAGAAGATTAGAATGGTCCCTGTGATACCAGTTCGGCGGTACAACTACTACAATAGGAACGATACAGAGAAGATCAGCATGGCCCCTGTGATACCAGTTCGGCGGTATAACTACTACAATAGGAACGATATCGAGAAGATTAGCATGGCCCCTGTGATAGCAGTTCGGCGGTACAACTACTACAATAGAAACGATACAGAGATTATTAACATGGCCCCTGTGATACCAGTTCGGCGGTAGAACTACTACAATAGGAAGGATACATAGAATATTATCATGGCCCCTGAGATACCAGTTCGGCGGTATAACTACTACAATAGGAACGATACATAGAAGATTAGTATGGCCCCTGTGATGCCAGTTCGGCGATACAACTACTACAATAGAAACGATACAGAGAAGAACAGAATGGCCCCTGTGATACCAGTTCGGCGGTACAACTACTACAATAGGAACAATATAGAGAAGATTAGCATGGCCCCTGTGATACCAGTTCGGCGGTACAACTACTACAATAGGAACGATACACAGAGAATATTATAATGGCCCCTGTGATACCAGTTCGGCGGTACAACTACTACAATTGAAACGATACAGAGAATATTATCATGGCCCCCTGTGATACCAGTTCGGCGTTACAACTACTACAATAGGAACGATACACAGAGAATATTATCATGGCCCCTGTGATACCAGTTCGGCGGTACAACTACTACAATAGGAAGGATACAGAGAATATTATCATGGCCCCTGTGATACCAGTTCGGCGGTACAACTACTACAATAGGAACGATACACAGAGAATATTATCATGGCCCCTGTGATACCAGTTCGGCGGTACAACTACTACAATAGGAAGGATACAGAGAATATTATCATGGCCCCTGTGATACCAGTTCGGCGGTACAACTACTACAATAGGAACGATACAGAGAAGATTTGTATGGCCCCTGTGATACCAGTTCGGCGGTATAACTACTACAATAGGAACGATACAGAGAAGATTTGTATGGCCCTTGTGATACCAGTTCGGCGGTACAACTACTACAATAGGAACGATACAGAGAAGATTTGTATGGCCCCTGTGATACCAGTTCGGCGGTATAACTACTACAATAGGAACTATACAGAGAAGATTAGTATGGTCCCTGTGATACCAGTTCGGCGGTACAACTACTACAATAGGAAGGATACAGAGAATATTATCATGGCCCCTGTGATACCAGTTCGGCGGTAGAACTACTACAATAGGAAGGATACAGAGAATATTATCATGGCCCCTGTGATACCAGTTCGGCGGTACAACTACTACAATAGGAACGATACAGAGAAGATTTGTATGGCCCCTGTGATACCAGTTCGGCGGTATAACCACTACAATAGGAACGATACAGAGAAGATTAGTATGGTCCCTGTGATACCAGTTCGACGGTAAAACTACTACAATAGGAAGGATACAGAGAATATTATCATGGCCCCTGAGCAAAGATGACACGCAAAATCGTGAAGCTTTCCAACAATCCCAAGAGGAGGTGTGTATCAACCAATGTACGGTCAGTCCTATAAGCCACCAGCTAACTAACACTGCGGTAGTTAGAAGAACCATTAATTAAATCGTTGCTGAGACAATTAGATAATTGGGGCAGGATCTAATAGTGCGGACTAAAGTCCAGACAAGCGTGGTGAGTCCATTGCAGCATCGAAACTTTCTTTAAACTTCACATGGGCAGTTTGTTGGATGCAATAAATTTCTTTGTTACTTCCACTCTCTCTTATATGGCCCTACCGATGGTATTTCCAGTATTTAATTCCAGGACTATAATAGAAAAACTGAGACAATAAGACCTAATGGAGATCATTTAGACGACTTGACGAATAAGCAGCAACAACTTGTATTTAATCGTGTGTTTGATACCGTTTTATGATATAAACTTTATATAACACAACTTTCTATAATTAAAAAGGCATATATTGGATCAAACAATTATTTATTTAGGTTGTTGACACACTTTAAAATGTTATAACACTTTGATAAAGGTTAGCGTTCAGCCAGCTGAAATATTGGTAAAATAAATAATATTTTGATCCAATATATGCCTTTTTAATTAAAGATTTATCTATGGATTGCTCTATTTTCAAAACAACTTTCTATATTTAGTTTTGAAATAGAGGATTATATATTGCCAAAAACATATATATTTATATTTTTAAATAAAGTTTCTTGTGTAGAGACAAAAATTTTAAAATCTATTTTGGAAGTTGGATCTTATATTGGAGTGTTATAACATGTTAATTTACCTATTCTGGGATTAAAGAATTTTTCCTATCTTTATTATTTGTGCTACAATGCGTATCTCTACTATATACTGATATTTATTAGAATTATTATTAATAATTATTTTATACGACCATTATTATTACCGTTTGGCAAATATTTGTCAAAAGTAGAAAATAATTTTCAAATGAATAAATAGAGGAAATTCATTTAATTGAAACATAGAAAATAAATTCTAAAAATATTCTTATACGAAAAATATATATTTTAATTTTTAGAATATAGAGAGAAAAAAGGCTAATATTATTTATAAATTGACCTAATACTATAAGTTCAATTATTCATTTGAAATTTCAAAATTGCTGTGTTTTATTTATATAAGGGTCAAATATATTATTATAAAATAAATATATATTTAAAAAAAATATTAAAAAATGCTTTTATATATATTTACTTCTTGTAATATTTCGAATTTATATTAGATTATTTTTTTATTTTTATTTTTTTTTTTGTGACTGGAATATTTTTTAAAACAGTTAAATTCATGAAAAGTTGAACATCAATGTGAATGCAAAGTAAGCAACCACTGTCGTTTGGTATCCTCTACATTCCTATCGTCTGAGATATTTATAGAAAGATCGGCTGAGGGCGCCGTGTTTGGACAACTGGCGTAATGGCGCCCTGCAATCCGACACAGACGACGGTATTTTAACGATGCAGCAACAAAAGACGAATCGCCCCTCCCAGAATACTTCTGCTGCCATTTAAAAATGACGCTCATTTGTCTTTTTTTGATTCCTATTCAAGATTGGATTCCTTTTTTTTTTTTGCATTTATTTTATTTTTTAGAATATGTATTGTTAAATATTCTTTAGCTTTTGTCGATGTCGTATATCTAATATATATTAAATAAAATTATATTTTATAGATTCATATTATATTGATATTTTTGCTAGTTAACTCGCACAAGAAAATGGCTTTTAACTATATAATTTCATAAATCTTGAAGGTGTTGAAAAATATTAATAATTAATTATTTTCTTCAATGATATATAGTAATATATTATTATATATATTATATTTTCATACAACACACACACCATATTAAACAGTGGTTAAGTTTACATGAGAGAATATCAAATTCTTTATTTCTAATGCTTGATAAAAATGGATGTATCTAAGATAGGTCAATTTCAAATAAAATAAAAGTATTTCGATTACAATTAGAATATTTCTAATATTATTCTAAATTACTTTATATCCAAATTCCCTTATACAAAATATTCAATAATTTCAAAAATACATAATAAAATTGAAAAATATCGATTAAAAATGAAAATTTTGTTATTAAAGTGTAAAATGTTGTTATATAAGTGAAAAACTTGCTTTTTTTAAGTGTAAAAATGTTTATCTTCTTATATATAAAAGTCAATGTCTGTTGTCTGTTTCGCGATAAACTCAAAAACTACTGAACCAATTGGTACCAAATTTTGCATGTCGCTTTTTATAAACCTGAGGAAAATTTCCGACTACATTTTGATTAGTATTTTTGACTATTTATTTTTTTCATTTGAAGAACTTTTTTTATGCGGAGTAAATACGAGCCAAATTAACAACACCAGGCCAATTAAGCAACCAATGAGCGTTCTTCATTTTTTTTTTCAAGTTGCTTGCGTACTTTTTTTATAATATCTTTTTATACGACTGTTACGTTTTTTTACAAAAGTATTGAGTATTGAGAGATAAATTTATATTACTAAGTTATGGTAAGTGCACACAATGCAATTTTAAAAAAACTTAACAAATGTAGCGTTTCTGTATGTAAATAATGGCTTTCGTATTTTTTATTAATTTTTGTTCTTGACTTTGTTTTTTATCTCTTAAAAAAAGTTTAAAATGCAGTCGCATTCTTTAGCAAGCACAATGTTTGTCTAATTTCTATGTGCTATTTTATTTTTTACAGAAAAATATTCACATGCCAGTATTTTGTATTAATTTTTTTTATAAAGCTCTTTTTTTTTTCTTATTCTTACTGAGAAGATGGGCATCGCAGTCAAGATCCATCGCAGTCACTCACTCAACTCAGGCAATTTAAAGGGTTAATGCGCTGGGGCGGGTACCTCGGGGGCTGGGTTGAAAAGCTGCCATATATTTAAACTATATTGATTTTGAAACAACTAAATGGATTGCAAAAAATAATTAAATCAAATACCTAAACACTAATATAATACATTTTTGCAATCACACACACTTTTTGCCTGTGGTTTACGTGTTACTTCTGTATTGCTATTCTATGGCACTTCTACTATTTATTATATTGATGTGCTTTCAATTTCACGGGCGAAGCCGGGTCATTCGTCTAGTATTAAAATAAAAAATGCTGCCATTAAAGTTTAAAATTCTATTGAAGTGTAAAATGTTGTCTTAAAATTGGAAAATCTATTGATATCTTATTTATTAACTTTCAATAAATGTTTATATGTTTAAAATAATCTCTTAAAATGTAATTTCCATAACCAACACTCAAAAATATAAATAAACGATAAAAATACACATCGACATAAAATAGCAAAAAGCTTTTATTAAATTAAAATAGTGTTAACAAATATTTACTATAATTGTGTTTCACACACACACAGAAATAAACAAAATATCCTAAAAATATTTATTTTATATTCTATATATATATTTTTTTCTTTCGCTACATTCCTTTTGAAAAGGAGTTTTTGTTGAACAATTGGGCAAAAGCAACCGTTTTGCTTTTATACGCTTAATATTTTTGTATGTGAATTATTTCTTTTCACAAATATTAGCGCAATTTGCGGAAATATAAATAAAGTTTTCAGAAATATAAATACAGTTTGCGAAATAATTGCGTAAATAATGTTTTCAGATATAAAAATAATGTTTACAAAAATATAAATTATATTTGCAGAAATATAAATACAGTTTGCGTAAATATAAATTGTTTTCAGACATAAATATAATGTTCAAAAATATAATTAATAACTTGAAAATGGGATTTTCAATTGATAAATGTTTTTTTTTTTTTTTATAAAACCATTTTCACATGGTTGATACACTTCTTACATATTTTCAGATACTACACAAAATATATTTATGTGAAACTTTCATATATATATATATTTTTTTATCAAATAAAAATTATATCGCATAGAAATGTTGCATTTTTTAGAGAATATATTAGGATTTATAGATAATATTAAATTTTTGAAGATTTTGAGAAAAATATATGTGATGATTTAAGACCATGGAATTGTTGTAAATAGTCTAGATATTTACTACCACATGTTCCACCCCATGACTGTATATAACTTCGTATGTACTGCACATAGAAAGCCTCAACTAACATCAATCTGTACCGCGTAAGAATCTAATAAAGTATATCAACTGTACAGATAGAAGGAATGGAGTCTAACAGGAGAAAATTAAGGTTAAAACTAATCAGGCATAGGACAGAAGTCGAAGCAAGGCCTAGCAAAAGAGGCTTAAAACCAGCCCAACTATAAATAATTTACAAGTCAATACTTCCTGACAGGACAGGGCGTATCTGATAACGCAGAAGTTATAAAAGTCGAGTAACGCCCCGTACTTCCTGGCCAAGACCGGACGTATCTTCCATCAAAGAAAGCCGCAAGGCCAATTAGAGAAGACCATACCTAAGTAGGTCAACCAATAGCCAACGGCCATGTGACGTAGTCCTACCAATTAGGAAAGAATCACCTAAATAGGTCAGCCAATTAGAAAGAAGCAAGGTCGTGGTGTTAAATCGAGGACCTAGAATTGTTAGTCTACGCTTGGATCCCGACGGTAACACTTGCTCTAAAGATCTCCCTCTCTCCTCATCCCATTCCTTCTTGACGTCAGACGCTTTTAGTGGAATCTCTGTTTGTTTCTTTCACCTTTGGCCCAGCTGTGTCGCCTTCCACCACGACTGCACGGTAGAGTTGACATCGAGGTTCGTCTAGCATCAGGTAACACTGGTCCCAGAGGTCCCAAGATATCACAGACTCCCCCGTCCCCGAAGAGTCGACAGGATAGTGGACGCCAAGGTACAAGTAAGCAAATAGACCACTGTCTGTACAGAAAGATGGAACAGGGAAGAGAGGAGGATTCAAAGGAGCCCATGAAGACCGATCCCGACTACGAAAGTGGCGGAAGCACCACTTTTCCAAAGAAAGAAAACACTCTCGGTAGGACGCAGGAAATCGTCCCCAGCCAGGAAGACGTCACGCCCCCGCCGCCGGTGTCAGATGTCCTGGGGAGGTTGACCACGACGCTACATCAGCTTTCTGCCGTGACCGGACATCGCGAGAGGTGGAATCGCTACGATGGTTCGTACGAGGCGCAGAGCTTCTTCACCAACTACGACGCCCCAGCAGATCGGGCCCAACTACAATACTCTACAAGACTGAGAAAGCCAGCAAACCTCCTGCAAGCACCCCTCCGAGTTACCAACACGCGAGCGTATGTTACCTGCTCCCCCGACCATCTCTAAACCACGAGCCCAGCGCAAACAATGAACTCTGACTGTCCCAAAGATTCTCCAACCATGGCACCAGAACTGTCCCGACATACAAGACAACACAACAGTAGGTTCCTACTTCTATAATTTTTGTTGAACAATTGCTCGTTCGAGCTGAACTGTCCAATAATGTAAACCTACTCTACTATTTGATACAGGAGCATCTATCGATATAATTAGTCGGAATACTTTTAAAATAATAGAAACCAATTTGCAAAAGAAAATACCTGTTCACCCATTTAACTTAACTATTAATGCCATAGCTAACAATATTTTCACCATAGGTTATATCTTTTTGATCTTAAAAATAAGTAACATAACGCAGAATCTAAAATTCCATATAATCGATACACCATTGCCTTTTGTCATTTTATTCCTTAATTCCATAAAACGATTTCTACTAATTATAAACTGTTCTCAGCTACTCCTGTATCAAGATAATGTACTTCTACCTACTACCTTATACAAATTCACCTCGTGCAAGCAACACGTGTCCCATGGACAGGTTAATACAACTGTCCCATTTACTAAATTTTCCCCTCCTATAACGGGTTGCTTACACGTGGTGAACTCCAACATTCTTATTTAACCTCATTATAATGTTCCTGATCCCATTTTCAACGCCCCTATGTCCTTTTCTTTCATATCTTTGGACAGAAGTAACTTAAATCACAGCCTTCCAAAACTATTCCAATCGTTAAATTCCCACATAACTACACTCCATCCTTTTACCTGCATATTTAAATATCGACAAATCGCTCTTAACAAAATAAACAACACCCTCTCACATGACTTTTTTCCAATTGACAACAATTTTCAATGCGCGACTTCGAACCACACAAGCTCCATTACGTCGCCCTACTAAACACACACAATCTTTTTTTCTCACATTAAACATGCCATATCCACTAACAATATCAAAATTCTCGATATGTTCGTACAACCAGCAACCATGACTTTAGTAAATTTGTTATTCATAGTAAAACATGTTAGATTTTGTACAAAACAAAGACTTCACGTGACACCTTTTCATTTACAATTTTTTTCGCTTCGTGCCACAGCGCCACACCACTAAACTCTTTCAATTTTCAGGCCAAAGACGCCTTCAGCACGCCTGTGACACATTTAACCACACATTGTCCACGTAGATAGTCGCAATTTCATTCAATTCTAACCCGATATCAATGAATAACATTTTTACTAAGTCCGCCAAAAACCATTCGATTTAATATCAACAGATACAATATCCGAATTTTCGAAATACAAACACAAATCGAACAAATGCTTGAACACACAGGATCATTACAACCTCTGTATCTCCCTATGTCAGTCCCATAACGCTTGTCACCAAACGTGACAAATCAAAACGCTTTTGCGTTTACAATTATAGAATTAATATCTCCGAACGTAGTTCGAATTAACTTCCAATAAGTTGAAAGAAAGCAAGCCCCCTCGCTCCCCCCCTTGACCTAAATCCGGAATCGCATTAAAAATAGCTTCGCTCCCTCCTCTTCCGCTGGACACGAGCAAACAAACAGCCGACATCTTGTTACGGCCCGTCACCAGGTCTAGATTCTCTCGCCCTCGATTAACTTGTCAACTTAACATCGACACTTAGAACCAAGGACAACATTTTACCTAAAAATCACACACACCCACACATGTTAAAAAAAAAAAAAAAAAAACAACAACAACCCTTTATCGGTTAGAATAGATCGCCGTGTTTCTCCTGCACACACAGAATAAATGCCGCTTTAGGAAGAGTCACGTTTCACCTAAACGTGGCGCAGGGAACAAAAAATCGACAACATTAGGACTCAGTAAGTTTCACAGTTAGAAACAATGTGATCCACGAGTCGCATCAAACTTAAAACAAATTCGATAAGTTAGAACAACTTAGGCCAACAAGACCAAAGATATCAATCGAGGACAATTTAAAGCTCTCTCCACCCATCCTAAAAAAAACAGGAACATTCACTTGGCCTACAACTTTCCATTCTTTCACGATATATAATTTCTATGTATAATCTTACTTACTCTTCTTTCTCGATGAACATTTTTTAAAATTTTTCATTTTAATAATCTTGTATATAATCATTATATAGCTCTTATAATTGTTTTTTTTTTTTAACGTCAACCAATCCGTTTAGATTATTGTCGTTTTATTTTATTTTTCTTTACCAAAACTTATTTACTTTTGCGTTATGACTCTATTCTATAATCAACTTTATATTTAATCTTTCATATCTAATAATCTCAAGTTTATATTTCATGTTTATATCACTAATTTGCCATTTGTCATTTTATATTTTTCTCACTTTATAAATTAGATGTTATTTACATTGTTTCATCTTCCGCTACCATGTCAATGCTATCGAGTATATTACTGCTCATTTTTAATTTTCATTTAATATTTTCACTTTCTATTACCCCTTATATACTGCTGTAGTGTGTTAATCTTTGTATCATATCATCACTATTTTTACTTTTTTTTAAAGATTACTTTGCATTTAACTTCGCAACTCTATTTTCGATTTTTTAAATCCTTTAACGCTATATGCAAAGCCTTAATTTCGCAATTTCATATCTCAATGATATATTCTTTTATAATCAAACTAAAAATCATGATCTAAAAACAGGGCAATCTTCAATAACCGCTTAAACAACCACTTTAAAGGTTACTTCTTAATAAATACTAACCCTTTTCCGCAGGAACTTTTAACTCCTTCGCAGGCGAGACTTGACCTACTTTGATTTCGTAATTAACAATCTTGTCACACCGTCCCCCGGATTTACCTATCCCTACTTCTGGCTTGGATACGTGCAAATTGTATTTTTTTTTTATTCCAGGGCACTCTCATGCCACACGCTGGCACATTTTTTTTTTATTATTTTACTCTTTTTCTCGCTAAGCCCCTGACGACTCTAATTAAAACTTTGATTTCTGGTCACTGATCTTCGCCCTCTTTATCCTGCATGCGTACGTCTTAACGACTAATTACTAAAACCCATAACAATCACCCTTATCTTACTATTCGATTGTGGTACTGTAACTTTATTAGGTCCTTAAATTTACATGTGAAACATGGCCTAGGTTTTCCGCGCCGTGCACATTAAATGGTTTGGGACTTGAGTCAAAGTGACATTGCCTCAACCAAGTAATAACTAACCCCTCAACCCTTTCTAACGCCCATCACGAAGAGATCATGATTTTCCCATCCTATCATTTATATTTTTACCTATCATCATTATATGTTCTCTATTAAATATTTTATTCATATTCTTATTTTTACTTGTATGTTTAATATTAGTTGTTTATGCTTTATTATCTCTTATGGATATACAGAAATCAACCCCATGTTATATACCAACTCACTTTAATTAATTTAAAAAAAAATTACTTCCTTAATAACAGTCTTCCTATTCCGCTCTCTTAAATCCCTCCATATGAACCCTCTCACATCCGGGGCCATCTGTGATGATTTAAGACCATGGAATTGTTGTAAATAGTCTAGATATTTACTACCACATGTTCCACCCCATGACTGTATATAACTTCGTATGTACTGCACATAGAAAGCCTCAACTAACATCAATCTGTACCGCGTAAGAATCTAATAAAGTATATCAACTGTACAGATAGAAGGAATGGAGTCTAACAGGAGAAAATTAAGGTTAAAACTAATCAGGCATAGGACAGAAGTCGAAGCAAGGCCTAGCAAAAGAGGCTTAAAACCAGCCCAACTATAAATAATTTACAAGTCAATACTTCCTGACAGGACAGGGCGTATCTGATAACGCAGAAGTTATAAAAGTCGAGTAACGCCCCGTACTTCCTGGCCAAGACCGGACGTATCTTCCATCAAAGAAAGCCGCAAGGCCAATTAGAGAAGACCATACCTAAGTAGGTCAACCAATAGCCAACGGCCATGTGACGTAGTCCTACCAATTAGGAAAGAATCACCTAAATAGGTCAGCCAATTAGAAAGAAGCAAGGTCGTGGTGTTAAATCGAGGACCTAGAATTGTTAGTCTTCGCTTGGATCCCCGACGGTAACACTTGCTCTAAAGATCTCCCTCTCTCCTCATCCCATTCCTTCTTGACGTCAGACGCTTTTAGTGGAATCTCTGTTTGTTTATTTCACCTTTGGCCCAGCTGTGTCGCCTTCCACCACGACTGCACGGTAGAGTTGACATCGAGGTTCGTCTAGCATCAGGTAACACTGGTCCCAGAGGTCCCAAGATATCACATATATATATTTGTCTGGACGAAAAATGTCTTCTGATGAGAATTTTTATAAAATTTCTCATTATTTGGAGAAAAATTATTTTAACTCTCAACATACACAAAACGATATTTGACAATTTGAACAATTATATTTATTCTTCAAATCAATTGTTGCAGAAAAAATATAAAAACATACACAAAAAGAGAGAAAACATATCTGCTACATTTCGGCTGAATCATAAATGAAAAAAAGCGATTTTGCGCGCCACCTTTTAACATATTGAAATTAAATATTTCATAAAAGTGTAAAAAATTAAAAGAATAATAATGATAATTTAGGGTGGTGCGCGGGGGAAGAAATTACGTGAGGGCATCGAGAAAATTGATGCTGCATTCATTGTCACTATAATAACGCGCAGATGTTTGTATTTGATCGTAGGGTACTACAGATGTTTGATAGAAAATAATTGGTAAAACTCATTTATAAATTTGACTTTAATAGGTTCATATCTAGGATGCAAATAAATGTATACTTATATAATTTTAAGATAGTAAAAACGATCGTACTTTGTAAGTAGCCATATGTAAAAGTAAAAATGGCCATTTATTTCGATTTGAAAAGTTGGTAAAATATATCTAGGTGTGAGAGATGTTATAGAAATTATAGATAGTTTATGGATTATGATATATTTTAGGTTTAAATATTATTTATAGCAAATTAAAAATATGATAAGTTTGTTTTTGATATTTTGATGAATAATTAGATAGAGAAAAATATTAAGTTAAAAGAGAAATAACTCAAGCGGTACTTCGGCAGTTACGCGTCATATGCAGGTAGAAAAAGGAAAAAGAGAAGAGAAATGTTTATAGAAAAGAACCATAATAACAATCCATCTGTGAATATTCAATTTTCCTGTGTCAATGATTTATTATTATAATAGCAATAAAAAGGAGGAATGATAACCAGTTACGCGTCATATGCAGGTAGAAAAAGGAAAAAGAGAAGAGAAATGTTTATAGAAAAGAACCATAATAACAATCCATCTGTGAATATTCAATTTTCCTGTGTCAATGATTTATTATTATAATAGCAATAAAAAGGAGGAATTATAACCAGTTACGCGTCATATGCAGGTAGAAAAAGGAAAAAGAGAAGAGAAATGTTTATAGAAAAGAACCATAATAACAATCCATCTGTGAATATTCAATTTTCCTGTGTCAATGATTTATTATTATAATAGCAATAAAAAGGAGGAATGATAACCATAAAAATAGACAAATTGAGAATTTGTAAATTAAGTTTAAGGAGCAATCTCTCGAAATATTTTGAGAAAAAAAAATTGTTTTTTTTTTTTACAGATCCAGGTACCCCCTTTTATATAAATTAAAAAGAGTTTGGTTCTCAAGTGGGCCTCTTAAGAAGAAGACCTGGGCGGTAGTTTCGGTCACTTAAACTTCTTTATCACCAACCAAACCTCATGAACCAAGTAAATAAATGTAATGAAATGTGAAATATAACTATTCAGACTCCCTTCGTTAAAATACTTATTTCTGATAATCCTTAATGTAATGTTCCTCAAAAAACTATAGGCCTCAATCTCAACATCAATAATATACATTTCACAATATATAGATACTCGTATATTTGTTCGCGCCTATTGTGTAATTTTTGTTAGTTTATCTAAATATGTAAATTTTGATTGTATAAAACTGCCAGCTGGACAATAAAATCAGTTTGTAGACAGTCTTCGAATCGGTCTAGTTCTTTGAGTCTGTGCTTCAATTAATTAGATTTTGGATATTCACCTAGTCTAAGAGGTTTGACGTTGCTCATGTAGTCAGAAGGTTTTTATAAAGAATCGAATGGCTCTAATTCAAGGATCAGCTGAAAAGGTCTGACTTATCTAGATACAGTCTCTGCCATACCAAGACATAAAGTACTAATCAGGCTTATAGACAAAGGAAGTGGATCCGCTACCGCCCAGTATTAATAGTATATTTTCGAGAAAAAGGCAGTATACTTATGCAGATTATTAAAAAATTAAATATAGTTTTAAAATATTTATAGCTTTTTTTTATAATGAATATATATAAATCTTTTTGAAAATAGAGCAATCCATAAATAAACCTTTAATTAAAAAGACATATATTGGATCAAAATATCATTTATTTTACCAATATTTCAGTTGGCTGAACGCCAACCTTTATCAAGGTATTATAACATTTTAATGTATTATAACATTTAAAACATGTTATAATACCTTGATAAAGGCTGGAGTTCAGCCAACTGAAATATTGGTAAAATAAATGATATTTTGATCCAATAAAATATATGCCTTTTTATTTAAATATATAAATCTATGATTATTATATATATATATATATATATATATATATATATATATATATTGCGATGGATTATTTTTTTCCTAAATAAAAATATTAATTTCACATTTATAAACAACACAATTTCTTTTTTAAAAAATCTATTGCTGAAATTCATCTTAAAAATAAATAAGACTTTTAAAAAATGAAGCTTTTTTCTATATTGGAAAATTCACATGAGATAAGGTCGAATGTTTTTCCAGCCTTAATATATTTTAGCATGAAATATTATTATAATAAATTAAATTTTGTTGTGCACTCTCTCTCTCAATCATTCTTTTAAACCTTTTTTTCCCGCCATTTTAAAGGTAATGGGATTGGATCGAAGAAATTATTTTAAAAGGATTTGTTTACTGTACGTCGTCTGTTGCGAAATTAAGTTTATTTTGAGAGAAATGTGTTATTTTAACATTATAGGATTTTTCTTCTTAGTAAAAACACGACGACTTTCTTGGACTGCTATTTGTTTCCTATTAGTTACTTACTTGCTCTTTATATATGTCACTGCTTTAATTCTTATTAGATTTCTATAAGTTCTTTTTATATTTCAATATTTATATTTTTTTAAATGACACTTTTAAATTATATATCAAACAAAACAGGTTGATATTAAGAACTTTTGTACCATTTTTTAAAAATTTTGTTGAACGCCAACCTTTCTCGTAAACTTTTTTCGTTTAAAAACCGGGCGAAGCCGGGTATATTTTCTTGGCGTTCAGTCAACTAAAATATTGGTAAAATAAATTATATTTTGTTTCAATATATGCCTTTTTAATTTAATATATATACCAAGAGAGGAATCTATCCCTTTAATTATATAACAGAACGATGACAATTTTGCATCACCCTAGTAAAAAACTTCACTAGTAATGATAAAGACTGAGCCACAAAACCAGTTTTGGAAAATTCTGAAAAAAGGTTAACCTGTGTACCTAGATTTCGGGCTATGGGTCTCATCAGTACAGGGGCGGCTTATATTTAACAACATCCTACGAGATGGGTTAAGAAATCGGTTGAATTAACTGAACAGGTGTTTGAGTTGTTTGAATTTGTCAAAACTAATGTTGTGGCTCATTATTTATCATCACTAGTAAAGTTTCTATACTTAGAGTGATGCACAGTGCCATCGTTCTAATGCACATTTGAAGGGAGAGGTGACTTTCTAGGTACATGAATATCATCCTACCGCAACTTTATATTGCATATTTACAAGGTATATATGTAACTAGAGAGGCATATCTTCCTTTAATTATGCATCAGTGCTATGCAATATGTTCATCACCCTAGTAAAAAACTAATGGTCTTTAGGCTCATTCTTCATTATCACCAGTAAAACCTTCTACTAGGGTGATGGACATAATACATCTTCTCTCGTTATGATATATAATTAAAGAAAAATATGCCTCTCCAGGTACACGAATGTAATCCTCACGTAACTCTATGACATATATATATGAAAAACAATAGAAAAAAAAATAAAAGAAAAGTGGGTCAGGTGTTGATATTAAAAATAAAGAAGGCATTTCCTGATCACGAGCACATGTGCTTTTTAGTAGATGGCTTTTCTTGATTTATCAAGAAATTGGGTTGGCCAAATATCACGGAGCAAGCTAAATAAACGTTTAGTTTATTTTTGCTCCACTAGATGGCGCTCTGCCATCTAAAAAGCACATGTGGTCGTGGTCAGGAAATGCCTTCTTTATTTTTAATATATATATGTAGTAATGTAGTTGTGATTTATGCTGTTGGATGAGTGCATTGTGGCATTTTGGTTGCAGTCGTGGTGGCCACAATGATTAGAGTGGGTCCAGACGTGATTGGGATTACAAAAAAGGACGAGGCATGTTGGATGGAACCATAGAGATGGCGAGAGAGCAAGGGTAGCCGACACCGGTCAGAGGAGATCTGTCTAGAGGGGTCTGTCAATCGTGTCTCAAAGCGGACTAATCTGTTTGAGTAAGAAAGGGGCACACCTGGGAACCCGACTTGTTTTTCGGACCATTTTCCTCCTACAGGCGCCGACTGTCACTCACTCGAAATGTGTTGGAATATATTACAACTTATATATATATATGTGTGTGTGTGTGTTACATATATCAAAAACAAATCTCACATGTTTAAACTAAATAACAAATTACATAAATTTTGAAATTATTTCAACGGTATTATATATATATATGGAGTTACAACGGCTGCTACATACATACAGCCAGTAGAGGAACAACGTTGGCGACTCTCATCCACCAATAAATAATCAATTAGTTCAACTCTGTCTCTTCTCTTTAGTTATTTATAGGAGGATTCATCGATCTTTACATTATATTTGTTAATATTTAGGTTGACGTTCGGCCACTGCCCCCCATCTATATGGTAATCCGCCACGTCAACAATCAACCTCCCTCCCTCATTGTTTAATTAGGCATTGTTGAAAGCCGGCCGGGGAGAGGAGCAGAGCTTTGATCACATAATGGGTTGCTTTTAGAAGCGGGGGCACTTAATGACATAATCACATATGTGTTATCTATCAATTAGACCGGGAGCGAGTTCTCTTAGATAAATCATTAAGTACAGAGATGGGCGCACAAGTAACGTGGTGTAAATGGTGAATACTTACCGCATTGGAAACCTTGTGGGAGATTTGATGTCAGCAGTAAATGTGGAACA
>CP092865.1:165521951-165580663 GCA_030710605.1 Cordylochernes scorpioides | reverse complement strand
AGATTATTTTTTGTGAATGGAATATTTTTTAAAACAGTTAAATTCATGAAAAAATTGAACATCAATGTGAATGCAAAGTAAGCAACCACTGTCGTTTGGTATCCTCTACATTCCTATCGTCTGAGATATTTATAGAAAGATCGGCTGAGGGCGCCGTGTTTGGACAACTGGCGTAATGGCGCCCTGCAATCCGACACAGACGACGGTATTTTAACGATGCAGCAACAAAAGACGAATCGCCCCTCCCAGAATACTTCTGCTGCCATTTAAAAATGACGCTCATTTGTCTTTTTTTGATTCCTATTCAAGATTGGATTCCTTTTTTTGCATTTATTTTATTTTTTAGAATATGTATTGTTAAATATTCTTTAGCTTTTGTTGATGTCGTATATATATATATCTAATATATATTAAATAAAATTTTATTTTATAGATTTATATTATATTGATATATTTGCTAGTTAACTCGCACAAGAAAATGGCTTTTAACTATATAATTTCATAAATCTTGAAGGTGTTAAAAAATATTAATAATATGTTATTTTCTTCAATGACACATAGTAATATATTATTATATATATTATATTTTCATACAACACACACACCATATTAAACAGTGGTTAAGTTTACATGAGAGAATCTCAAATTCTTTATTTCTAATGCTTGATAAAAATGGATATATCTAAGATAGGTCAATTTCAAATAAAATAAAAGTATTTCTATTACAATTAGAATATTTTTAATATCATTCTAAATTACTTTATATCCAAATACCCTTATACAAATTATTCAATAATTGCGAAAATACATAATAAAAATTGAAAAATATCGATTAAAAATGAAAATTTTGTTATCAAAGTGTAAAATGTTGTTATATAAGTGAAAAACTTGATTTTTTAAGTGTAAAAATGTTTATCTTCTATATTAATAAAATGCAAATTTCATAAGTGTTGTTCACTAAAAACTTTCGTTACAATGCATCAATTTGAACCAAATTTTCAACATTTATGTAAAACGAGATGGAGCAGGTTTTGCCTAACATCAAAATACATTTCCTAACATTAACATGCGTAACTTCGCTGTTATCGATTAAATACAAAAAAAATCAACAGAGTTAATTTTATTTAAATATAAATACAAAATTAAATTTCAACAGAGTTATTTTTTTTTACATACTAGCTAATAATCTCAATCTAAAAATGTAATATAAAAAGCCAACAATGAAGAGTGAATGTAAGATAAAAAGCCAACAATGCAGAGTACATGTAATATAAAAAGCCAACAATGAAGAATGAATGTAAGATAAAAAGCCAACAATGAAGAGTGAATGTAATATAAAAAGCCAACAATGAAGAATGAATGTAAGATAAAAAGCCAACAATGAAGAGTGAATGTAAGATAAAAAGCCAACAATGAATAGTAAATGTAATATAAAAAGCCAACAATGAAGAATGAATGTAAGATAAAAAGCCAACAAAGAAGAGTAAATCTACTTATATAATTGCCTTATTCTATCTGTGTGAAGTTCACTGTGTGAAGTTCACGGATAGATTTTGGTCAGAATATAATATAAAAAGCCAACAATTACGAATGAATGTAAGATAAAAATCCAACAATGAAGAGTAAATATGATATAAAAAGCCAACAATAAAGAATGAATGTAAGATAAAAAGCCAACAATTAAGAGTAAATGTAATATAAAAAGCCAACAATGAAGAATAAATGTAAGATAAAAAGCCAACAATGGAAAGTAAATTTAATATAAATAGCCAACAATGAAGAGTGAATGTAAAATAAAAAGCCAACAATGAAGAGTAAATGTAATATAAAAAGCCTACAATGAAGAATGAATTTAAGATAAAATGCCAACAATGAAGAGTGAATGTAATATAAAAAGCCAACAATGAAGAGTGAATGTAAGATAAAAAGCCAACAATGAATAGTAAATGTAATATAAAAAGCCAACAATGAAGAATGAATGTAAGATAAAAAGCCAACAATGAAGAGTAAATCTATATATATAAAATTGAATGTCTGTCTGTCTGTACTCTATAGATTCAAAACCCATACATCCAATCGCCGTGAAATTTTGGGATATTATTAGGTATATCACCGGGAAGGTTTTTGAAAAATAATTTCATGAATATCTTGAATATCCTTAGAGTTATTTGCAGGTTTGTAGATTTAACTCGCAAGCAGCGCCCCCATTGTGACGATGTTAACAAGTTTTCTTATCACTAAGCTTGTTATCTTAAATATTATTTATCAAAAGTAAGATTATCTCAGGATGACACGGCAATTTATTCGAGACAAGAATAATGATACAATTCCAAGGCGAAGATACTATTCCTTTAACTTCCCATTACCGAGGGAACCAATTAATATTGATTTTATTCAACTTATCGAGTATTTTTCAAGGGACCGGGAAAAAATGTTCACTAGATAAAACTATGATTTTCTAAAGTAGAAAATTAGGAAAGACAAAATTCAGGATGACACGGCACACAGGGTCCGGGAAAAAATGTTCACTTTATCGAGAGATTCAAATTTACGAGTTTCAAATTATCAAAATAAATCTTTTTTTTTTAATAAGTTTTTAGAGAATTGTTTTTACAAATGTTCGCTAGACAAACCTTTACTCGGGTAAAACCCCGGGCGAAGCCGGGTACGTCCGCTAGTCTATATTAATAAAATGCAAATTTCATAAGTGGTGTTCGCTAAAAACTTTCGTTACAATGCATCAATTTCGACCAAATTTTCAACATTTATGTAAAACGAGATGGAGCAGGTTTTGCTTAACATCAAATTATTTTTCCTAACTTTAACATGCGTAACTTCGCTGTTATCGATTAAATACAAAAAAAAATCAACTGAGTTAATTTTATTTATATATAACTACAAAAAAAAAATTAGCAATTCATTCAACTAAATCTAAAAAAATATTCAAAACAAGCAATTTTAAGATAACACCATATGTAAAACAGTCGGCCAAGAAAACAACAACGATATTACATCTTTCTCACATATTCACACACAATCTTGATTAATAATTAAAACTAATCTTTAACATTGTTTATTATACTTCATAATATATAATATTCGTTAGGCAAACTTTCACTCGGATAAAACCCGGGCGAAGCCGGGTACACATCCTCTAGTCTATATATATATATATATATATAATAATAAATAGTTATTTAATTTTATAGTCCATTTTTGTATTAAGATTATCTTCACTATTATGATCATTTAAATTCAAATTATAAAATTTGTAAAATGTTATTAATTTGTAGATAGAGAGAGAAAAAAAAAATCCTTTACTTCTACTACATTCCTTCTTTTAAAGAAAATATAATTAATTTACAGAAGGACTATATTATCACTCCTATAGATAAATGTCCCAATAATTTATCTTTAATTTGTAAAAATCTATACCACGATATACTAAAAAAGGAAATTGATAATAATCATAAATACACTTTTGCTAGAACTACAGGCACAAAAATCAAAAAAGACATCAAAAATGTTGAAAATTCACTAAAAATTTATAATAACCACAAAAATCCAAACATACCAAAGTTCTATATAATTCCTAAACTACACAAAAAACCTATTTCTTTCAGAACAATCACATCTGGTATAAATTCAGTCATAAAAAATATTGATATACAATTAGCCTCAACACTACAATTTATTATAAATAAATTAACTAATAAATATAATTATAAATTTATCGACTCAAATAAAAAAATCATTAATTATTTAATGAACAATTGGACAAACATTGAAACAGTACACACATTTGACTTTGAGGACCTATATTCTAAAATAAATTTAAGAGATCTAAATAATAAAATAACCAATTTATTTAATGAATTCATTAATGACAAAACTTTCTACATTAAAATTATTCATAACAGATATAAAACATTTAAATTAGATCTTAAAACAGCAAAAACTCTACTGGAAACATTTTTAAATTTTAACTATATAGAATTTAAAAATAAAATATATATTCAATCAGAAGGCGTTCCCATGGGTACTTCTTCTAGTCCATTATTAGCAAATCTAATATTGTTCTGGTACGAAAGAGAATACTTTCTACAAAATAATATTAATTGGCAAATATTCCGATATGTAGATGACATAATAATATTTAATAATCCACTGTTTAAAAAATTAATACCTGAAATATATCCTAAATACTTGAAACTTAAGAACAATGAAAAAATTTATAGAAACAAAAAAGTTAACTTTTTAGACTTGAATATAGACCTTACAAATAGTGCTGTTAGAGTTTATAATAAAAAGAGTAATTATAATTTCAATATTATAAAATACTGTAATATGAATTCTAATATATCATTAAATTGCTGTAAAGGTATATATTATGGTCAGTTTCTAAGATTTTATAGAATAAATAATATATTAGATAATTTCATAGAAGATGTTAAAAATTTAAACATGGAATTTATTAAAAACAAATTTAGTATCAAACAAGTAAAATATTTCAACAGTATATCAATTATAAAATATTAAAAAAAAATAAATGGAAATATCCATTTATGAAATCAACTTTCTATAATTTCTCTTAATATTAACTAATACAAATTTATAATCTTTAACAGTTAATTAAACTTTTATTAAATAACTGATTAAAAGATTTTTTCACAAGATTTTTAAAGTGTTAAAGTATATAGTTCATTTTTGATTAATCTCCAATTTCTGGGGAGGAAAATGGAAGTTAAATAAAGATGAATTTGCACAATTAATAGCTTTATTAAACTCTTATAATTTGCCTTTTTAAAGGAATATTAAAAGATGAATAAGTGTTAAATCAGTTATTTTGATATAACTATCTGTAAAGATTATAAAACTTAGCTTTCTTCCTTTAACTATTTTTCCTATCTTCTTTAATTTTCTTGTTGTTCAAAAAAATTCTGAAGAAATGGTCTAAATTTGAAATGTGGGGGGACATTCCCCTCCCGCGACATGTGCCAGCCAGAAATAGATATACACAATGGAGGACGCAGCGGCCAAGGTAGGTTTACAGTTTGAATTTGTTAACACTTGTATCTGTTATATATTTCACTGAAACAACTTAATATTAACACATAAAATCCGGTTTAAAAGAGATCTATGACATAATAAAGAAGGGGTGAAATGTCGCTGGAATTTTTATCTGAAGATCCCCGTTCCAGCAGATCTCTTTTTCCAATTCATTTCAATTTAAAGTCTTTTGTGTATGTCTGGTCTACCATTAGGGTTTCAAAACATAATATCCAAACTTATAACAAATGTTAATTCATACTATAGATATATTACTAAATACAACTATTTATAATCATATTATAAAATAAAAAAACCTTTAAAAATCTTTAAAAAAAAAAAGGATAAAATATAAAATCATAAAAAATATATATATATATATACTAACAATCTTATCTACCTTCTTTATAAAACTCTTTTTTTTTTCCTTATTATTAGTTTGATTAAAAGTGCATGGTTCTGTCTTTCTCTCTTTTTTCTAACTATTATATATATTCTCTCTTCGATTATTCTATATATAGGATTAGAGTATGTCTGAATGACGTGTAAAAGCCGATGTAATAGACGTTACTTTGTTAATTTTTATTGTTATTAATTATAAATATATAATTAACTTGAGGATGTAGTAGAAGTAAAGGATTTTTTTTTTCTCTCTCTATCTACAAATTAATAACATTTTACAAATTTTATAATTTGAATTTAAATGATCATAATAGTGAAGATAATCTTAATACAAAAATGGACTATAAAATTAAATAACTATTTATTATTATAATTAATTTAGATTTAGCTTGCTAATCTAATCAAATCTAACTGATATAAGTTATCATTATTATCAGTTTGCTCCTTAAGTTTTAAAATTAGAATCACTGTTATAATTTTGTTATATAGTTTCTACACTATATATATATATATATATATATAAATGAATATCTCTGTGTGTGTGTGTGTGTGTGTGTGACAATTGACAATTAAACATTATTTATTGTCTTCTAGACAATGTTATACAATTTCAAAGAGAAATATATTACAAAGATAAGATAAGAGAATATAAATACATATTTTACAAGATGGGTGATGAAGGAAGGAGACCTCGTCGCTGGAGGGTCCTGGACCAGGCGATGAGCGGGTCCTCCACCGCTTCTCCGAGCCTAACCTGGACAAAGTAGCGATAAATTCGCAACTTTGCCGACGCCAGGATGGTAAGGGCGTCGTCCTCAAGGCCGGACCCGCCGAAGATCCAAGCCTGCAGGTCAGGGGGCCGCCCTATGATGTTAAAGGCCTCTCTAATGAGAGGCCTGATGGAACGGCAGCACCAGTAACGGTGGCCGAGGGAGCGGTCGATGGACCCGCAGGCAGGACAGGAGGGGCCGACCGAGGCAGGATGGGCCGGATGGGGCAGGGCGTGGAGGGCCAACTTGAGGGCCGCGTCGGCCTCGTGGCCCGAGAAGGCGCAGCGCCGCAGCGAGGCCCAGTCGATCCTAGATGGAAGTGGACCGATGGTGGGCGACCATCTCGAGGTGAACCTTGAGATGGGCGTGGCTGCGAGGCGCGGGCGATCCAGGGCCCGTCGGGCCGAGCGGGTCGTGAGGCCGTTGAGGAACGGCGTAGCCGTCCCCCGCAGCACCACGGCCGCAGCTAGGGAGCTAGATGAAGGCGTGGACTCCGCCCCGAAGCCCACGGCGTTCTCGGAGGTCAGCCTCCGACAGAAGGCGCCCAGGGCCGCGGCGTCAGCCAGGGCCGAGCGCGTAGGTCGGGCGGTGAGGTGGTCCTCCGCGAGGAGGTCCCGGATTCGGGCTCCGCGCCAGCGGGCAGTGGCCAGGAGGTCGGGAGGGCGAAGGAACCGGCAGCCACCGATGATTGGGATGTCCAGCAGCAGAGATGCGGGGACCGCCCGGTGATTGAGGCTCAGGATCTTGGAGGCCTCCTCCCAGAGCTTCAGCAACCGTAGACGGCGGGGCTGGAGACGGGTGCCGTCCGGTGGAGGGTGGATCCAGGCCTCACCGCTTTCTACCAGCCAGCTGAAGGCATTTCTGCCTCCGCGGAGCGCGACCTGCACCCCCTTGAGGCAGGCGAGCTGGAGTTGGGTTGCCAGGTCGAGGAGGCCGAGGCCTCCGATGGCAACGGGCCTCGCCATGACGGCGGCGGGAAGCCATGCCGTGTGCTCGGGCCCCCAGACGAACCTCGCTAGTCTGGCCTGCAGTTTGGCGATGGTCGGGGGTGATGGCAGGTACCCGTGCAGGTGATGCTGGATGGTGGAGCCCACCAGCGAGTTCGCCGCTCTAGCTCGTCCGACGAGGGATAGGCCGCGGGTGAAGGGCGTCCATCTGCGGCAGGCGGACTCCAGGAGGGCGAGAAGATGCTGCTCCTGATGGGCTACGGAGCTTCTGGGGGCGATGTCGAGCCCGAGGACCCTGATGGAGGTGGTCGACCAGGAGGCGCCGAGAGGGGAGTCGCCGCGGTTGCGCCAGGCTCCGCACCAAAGGCCCGCGCTCTTCCCGAGGTTGACGGCGATACCAGAGGCCCGCTTGAAGTCTTCGAGGACGGTCGCCACCCGCTCGAATTCTTCGTCGCGATGGAAAAGGAGGACGATGTCGTCGGCGTAGGCGATGACGTTGCCCACGCCGAGGGTCAACTCCAGGCGACGTAGCAGCGGCCCCGTAGCAATGCTAAAGAGGGCGGCACTCACGGCGCAGCCCTGCCTTAGGCCGTTGAGGAGGGGGAAGGCGGTGGTGTGAAAGCCTCCAGCCCGGATCGTTGCGTCCGCCCCGGCGTACAAGATGTTAATCCAGCCCATGAAGGCCGGCGGGAGGCGGAGGGACGTCATCAGGGACTCCAGGAAGCCGCGGTCCAGGGAATCGAAGGCGGACTCCAAGTCGATGCCCATGACGGCCAGCGGCGAGCCCATGGCGGTTGCCTCCTCAACAGCATCCGTCACCTTGGCGATGTTCCAGGACGGGGACCTCCCGGGGACGGCGTACGTCTGGCAGTCTGGTACCAGGGCTCGTAGGTGGGGCTTGAGGCGCCGGTGGAGAATGGCAGCCAGCACCCTGTAGTCGGCCGAGGGCAGTGCAATGGGCCTGTATCCCTCAAGGCCGCGACCGCCGCGGGCCTTGGGCACCAGGCAGATGGAGCTGCGCCGCGTCGACGGAGGCAGGGCTCCGCGGAGCCGTGAAGCCGCGAAGACTCGGGCCAGAGCTTCGGCGAAGAAGTCCTCGAAGGCGGCGAGGAGTTCGCATGGCAAGCCGTCCCAGCCGGGGGCCTTTCCGCGAGGGAGGTGGCGGATGGCGGCGGCAATCTCGCTGGGGCAGATTTCGGGCCGGTGGAGGGGGTCTTACTCGCCCAGCGCGCTGATGGGGATGATCATGCTGTTGCCGATGAAGGCGGCTCCCGCAGCTGGGTCGCTGGTGGGACGGGCGAAGCGGGGCTTCAGAATGACACGGCACACAGGGACCGGGAAAAAATGATCACTTTATCAGTTTCAAATTATCAAAATATATCTATTTCTTTTTATAAGTTTATAGAGAATTGTTTTAACAGATGTTCGTTAGACAGACCTTTACTCGGGTACCGATTAATATTGATTTTATTCAACTTATCGAGTATTTTTCAAGGGACCGGGAAAAAATGTTCACTTTATCGAGAGATTCGTTAAACAAACCTTTACTCGGGTAAAACACGGGCGAAGCCGGGTACATCCGCTAGTCTTATATATAAAAGTAAATGTCTGTTGTCTGTTTCGCGATAAACTCAAAAACTACTGAACCAATTGGTACCAAATTTTGCATGTCGCTTTTTATAAACCTGAGGAAAATTTTCGACTACATTTTAATTAGTATTTTTAGCTATTTATTATTTTCATTTGAAGAACTTTTTTTTTACGCGGAGTAAATACGAGGCAAATTAACAACACCAGGCCAATTAAGCAACCAATGAGCGTTCTTTATTTTTATTTTTTTCAAGTTGCTTGCGTACTTTTTTTTTTAAATATTTTTTTATACGACTGTTACGTTTTTTTTACAAAAGTATTGAGTATTGAGAGATAAATTTATATTACTAAGTTATGGTAAGTGCACATAATGCAATTTTAAAAAACTTAACAAAATTAGCGTTTCTGTATGTAAATAATGGCTTTCGTATTTTTTATTAATTTTTGTTGTTAACTTTGTTTTTTTATCTCTTAAAAAAAAAGTTTAAAATGCAGTCGCATTCTTTAGCAAGCACAATGTTTGCCAAATTTCCATGTGCTATTTTATTTTTTACAGAAAAATATTCACATACCAGTATTTTGGATTAATTTTTTTATAAAGCTTTTTTTTTTCTTATTCTTACTGAGAAGATGGGCATCGCAGTCAAGATCCATCGCAGTCACTCACTCAACTCAGGCAATTTAAAGGGTTAATGCGCTGGGGCGGGTACCTCGGGGGTTGGGTTGAAAAGCTGCCATCTATTTAAACTATATTGATTTTGAAACAGCTAAATGGATTGCAAAAAATAATTAAATCAAATACCTAAACACTAATATAATACATTTTTTGCAATCACACACACTTTTTGCCTGTGGTTTACGTGTTACTTCTGTATTGCTATTCTATGGCAATTCTTCTATTTATTATTGATGTGCTTTCAGTTTCTCGGGCGAAGCCGGGTCATTCGTCCAGTATTAAAATAAAAAATGCTGCCATTAAAGTTTAAAATGCTATTAAAGTGTAAAATGTAGTCTTAAAATTGGAAAATCTATAGACATTTTATATATTAACTTTCAATATATGTTTATATGTTTAAAATAATCTCTTAAAATGTAATTTCCACATACCCAACACTCAAAAATATAAAAAAACGATAAAAATATACATCGACATAAAATAGCAAAAAGCTTTTATTAAAATAAAATAGTGTTAACAAATATTTACTATAATTATGTCTCACACACACACAGAAATAAACAAAATATCCTAAAAATATTTATTTTACATTCTATATATATATTTTTTTCTTTCGCTACATTCCTTTTGAAAAGGAGTTTTTGTTGAACAATTGGGCAAAAGCAACCGTTTTGATTTTATACACTTAATATTTTTTTAAGTGATTTATTTTTTTTTCACAAATATTAGCGCAATTTGCGGAAATATAAATAAAGTTTTCAGAAATATAAATACAGTTTGCGAAATAATTGCGTAAATAATGTTTTCAGATATAAAAATAATGTTTACTAAAATATAAATTATATTTTCAGAAATATAAATACATTTTGCCTAAATATAAATTGTTTTCAGACATAAATATAATGTTTAAAAATATAATTAATAACTTGAAAATGGGATTTTCAATTGATAAATGTTTTTTTTTTATATAAAACCATTTCTACTTGGTTGATACACTTCTTACTTATTTTCAGATATTACACAAAATATATTTATGTGAAACTTTCATATATATATTGTTACATCATGATTAATGGCGTATTTCTTATATTATTTTTAATATATTTGAAATTTAAATTATATATTTATTTATTTTAATATTCTGTGATATTTATTTAAAACAGATTATTTAGATTATCATCATTTGTATTTAGGTACACGTGTGACTTCACTGCTCTCTTTGATGTGAGAAAATAAATAAAGGATTCTGGAGGCTACTTAAAGAAGACTTATCTCGTTATTCCCTTTTATAAAGTTGTAGGATGGTTGAAACACGCTCTGGTAAGATGCAAGACCCAGCACAGGAGAGAATCAAGGCTGAAGAGTCTGCCAAGCCGCAACTTGGTGCAACAATTGGTGGAGATGCTAGTTCCGACCCAGTTGTCCTGAATCCCAACATCGACATCCCCAAGTATGATGGAACAGAAGACCCTCGCCCATGGATAGAATCCCTCGAAGAGATTGGTTTCCTCTATCATTGGGCAGACTACATAATTGCCCGTTATGCCGCCATGAACATGACGGGAAGCGCTAAAACCTGGTTGAATTTACACAAAGCGAGTTTCACGAGCTGGGAAAATATTAAAATCCGCCTCATTCAGGATTTTTCTCTGAACGCCAATAAAGAAGAACTAAGAATGAAGCTCAACAGAATGCAACACTGGAATGAACCAGCAATCAGGTTCGCGGAAGACAACCTAGTGTTGTGCAACAAGGTTGACCCCGCAATGGAAGAAGAAACAAAAATCGATCATGTTATTGGAGGACTGAAAAAAGAGTACTCATTCGCGCTCTACCTGAACCCTCCTAAAACGACCGATGAACTTCTTGTCGTGTGCAAGAAAATGGATTCTTTTGAAAAGAAGTATCGGGAACGTGTGGAGAAATCCAGAAACCTATATAACGGCCCACGCTATTCTAGACCCCAACAACAATCGAGGTACGTGCCGCCGACTGCCACACGAAACTACCAGACCCCTTCCAGGCCCCAAGCCCCTGTTTCCAATAACTACAAGAACGACTTCCCTCCTACTCTCAGGCAGTATCGAAACAACTTGACCCAGCCCTTTACCCCGAGACGTCCTTATAATCCAAACTTTGTGCCTAAACCAAACCTCCAGAGAAACACCTACAATAAAAGTCAAGAAGTGAGCAAAAATAGGACGGAAGATGGAAGACCAATCTGCTTCAAGTGTAACAAGCCAGGGCACGTGGCCCGTTATTGTAGGGTCAAGTTTATAAGAATCCTAGAAGAGGATCCAACAGCTACCCAAGAGAAGATCGAAGAGAAATGCCAAATGAATGAAATATCAGATAAATCAGGACCTCGGCTTTATGCTGATGTATGTCATAGCACACAGACAAACATTCCTACCCGGAATAGATATTCCGTGTTGGAAGATTTAAACTAAGCGTCGCGCCTGAATATGTCAATCAAAGCAAGTCGACCATAAATGGAATCAAAAAGTTGGACCCTAAATACAAATTAAAAATTCATGTGGACAAGATAGGAACTTTTGAAGCTTTGGTTGATACAGGCGCTGACCTCTCAGTGGTCGACCTCAGAACGGCCCTCGATACAGGCCATGGTATAAGTAAACTCGCAAAAACTTGTGCAGGACCCGATGGAAAAAAATTAGACATAGTAGGAAGTATATTGTTAAATATAAAAATTGATGACAAAGCATTATCGCACAAATTTGTGATTTTGAAAACGCATTTACGGACATTAATTTTTGGAAGAGATTTCCTTAAGAAAATGAACGCGAAAATAGATTGCAAAAAAGAAATAATAAAATACGATCTGACAAATAATCATGACATAAGCAATTATGAACTGAAAAAAATAAAAAGCGTTGAAGATACTGTTATACCTGAACTGTCTATTAGATTAATTAAGGCCTCAATAGAAGCAGAGGATGGCGAATATGTCATCGAAGAGAACAATAGAATGATTCAAACAAATGGCCTTCGATTGGCAAGAAGTTTGCTTACTGTAACGGATAGGAAAACTCATATCTGGATAACGAACCCTTATCCTCGACCTTTAAAAATCATGAAAGACCAAACATTGGCTCATGGAAGCCTTCCTGCAGAGGTAAAGTTCATAGAGAAGTTAGAGCAAATTAATAATGACGAAATCCAATTTCAGATAAACAAAAATCTATCACCTAAAGAACAAGAGGATTTGAAACAAATTTTGAGTAAGTATGCTGATTTGTTTTCGCCGAGGTTAGGCAGGACCAATTTGGCAAAACACCGGATCGATACAGAAGATGCAAAACCGATAAAGCACAAGCCATATAGGGTGAGCCCCAAAGAACGGGACATTATAAAAGATCAAATTGATGAAATGCTCAAAGAAGGCATAATTAGACCATCTTCAAGTCCCTGGTCTTTCCCTGTAATACTGGTCAAGAAGAGAGATGGTAAGTTCAGATTTTGTGTAGACTATAGAAAATTGAATGAGGTAACAGTAAAGGATGTTTATCCAATCCCAAGAATTGATGACGTAATGGATACTCTCCAAGGATCGAAGTACTTCTCAGCAATAGACCTTAGATCGGGATATTGGCAAGTCGAAATTGAAGAGAAAGACAAGGAGAAGACAGCTTTCACTACGACCCACGGTTTATATGAATTCAACGTCATGCCCTTTGGACTATGCAACGCCCCTGCTACTTTTGAGAGGAATATGGACAATGTGCTTGGAAATCTAAGATGGCAGATTTGCCTTTGTTATCTGGACGACGTTATTATATACAGCTCAGAATTTCCAACCCACCTTAAAAGACTTGAAGCTGTCTTAAAATGTTTTAGTGAATCTAATTTGAAACTGAACGACAGGAAATGCAGATTTGCTTTTGAAGAACTTGAGATCCTTGGTCATATATCCAACCAACAGGGTATAAAACCGGCCGAATATAATATCAAAGCCGTTAGGGATTTTCCTCAGCCCAAGAAGGTCAAAGAAGTACAATCGTTCCTAGGAATGTGTTCCTATTATAGAAAATTCATTAAAGATTTCTCATTAATTGCTGACCCATTGACAGGACTCATCAGGAAAAATGCGCAATTTACCTGGACAGAAAAACAAGAGGAAGCATTTTAAAACCTTAAAAAAGCTCTGATAAATCCGCCAATCTTAGGTCACTTTGATCCAAATGCAGCCACCTACATTCACACAGACGCCTCTAACATCGGCTTAGGTGCAACACTGGTCCAAATTATCTGTGGGGAAGAGAAGGTGATATCATATTTGAGTCGAACTCTAAGTAAAGCTGAGCAAAATTACTCAACCACCGAAAAGGAATGTTTGGCTGTGGTGTGGGCGATATCAAAACTACGACCCTACCTATATGGAAGACACTTCAAGATAATTACAGACCATCACGCATTGTGCTGGCTGAAAAATCTTAAAGATCCAACAGGTAGACTTGCAAGGTGGGCACTGAAAATTCAGGAATACGATTTTGACATAATACACAAATCGGGTAAAAAACATATGGATGCTGATGGCTTATCTAGAGGACCCCTACCTGAAACGGATTGGGTCGAAGATTATGAACGACTATTTTTGAATCAGATAATAAATGAAGAGGATGAATTCATAGAAAATGTTAAGAAAAGCCTTAAAGGAAGCAAACGAGCAATCACACAGAATTTTAAAGAGGAAAATGGATGTCTATATAAGAAGAACCCAAACCCTGAAGGCAGAGCATGGTTGCTGGTAGTGCCGAAGAAGAGAAGGAAAGAAATCATGAGTGAATTCCACAACCATATGCTGAATGGCCATCTAGGGGTCGCCAGAACCACATACCGTTTGAAGAATAAATATCATTGGCCTTCCATGCTGAAAGATGTTTCAGAATTTGTAAAGACGTGCCATCTTTTCCAAAGTCGGAAAGGTTCAAATCAGTCGCCCTCTGGACTTTTGCAACCCATTCCCCCAGCTAACTACCCTTTTGAAAGAATCGGGATTGACTTTGTTGGTCCCTTGCCATCAATGAAAAGAAGAAGGAAGTGGATAATTGTGTTGACTGATTATTATACCAGGTACGCTGAAACAAAGGCAGTCTCAGAAGCAACAGTGAAAGAAGTCTCTACATTTTTAATCGAACAAATTTTTTTACGTCACGGGGGCCCCAAGGTTTCTTATTAGTGACAGAGGTTCACAGTTCACTAGCAATTTGATGAAGGAGGTTATGAAAATGTGCAAAGTTAAACACTGCTTCACGACGAGCTACCATCCCCAGACTAACGGACTAACGGAACGGCTAAATAGAACTCTAATCAACATGATAAGCATGTATATAAATACAGACCAGAAGAACTGGGACGAAATCCTCCCTTTCGTCACCCACGCGTACAATACCACGATTCAAGAAACCACAGGCTACTCTCCATTTTTCCTGTTATTTGGGAGGGAACCCATGTCCCTCTTAGACGACGATAATATCCCAATTGACAATAACATGAACGATTATGACGAATATATAGAAAATTACTTAGATAAAATAGCAAGGACGAGACAGGTAGTCATTAACAACACAGAGAAGACTCAGGAAAGAATGAAGAGAAACTATGACAAAAAACACAACGAGAGAATCTATGAACCAGGACATTTAGTGGCAGTTTGGACACCAGTCAGGAAAATCGGAAAATGTGAAAAACTATTGAGAAAATATTTTGGCCCATATCGAATATTAAAGAAGCTGTCTAACGTAAATTACTTAATTGAGCCGAAAGATAATCCTGGCCAAGACCCATTGATTGTCCATGTCTCAAGACTCAAACCCTATTTTGAGAGAATTGATGAGGTAACTCACGAAGACGTGACGACCTCTGGAGAGGGGGAAGTGTTACATCATGATTAATGGCGTATTTCTTATATTATTTTTAATATATTTGAAATTTAAATTATATATTTATTTATTTTAATATTCTGTGATATTTATTTAAAACAGATTATTTAGATTATCATCATTTGTATTTAGGTACACGTGTGACTTCACTGCTCTCTTTGATGTGAGAAAATAAATAAAGGATTCTGGAGGCTACTTAAAGAAGACTTATCTCGTTATTCCCTTTTATAAAGTTGTAGGATGGTTGAAACACGCTCTGGTAAGATGCAAGACCCAGCACAGGAGAGAATCAAGGCTGAAGAGTCTGCCAAGCCGCAACTTGGTGCAACAATATATATATATGTGATATCTTGGGACCTCTGGGACCAGTGTTACCTGATGCTAGACGAACCTCGATGTCAACTCTACCGTGCAGTCGTGGTGGAAGGCGACACAGCTGGGCCAAAGGTGAAATAAACAAACAGAGATTCCACTAAAAGCGTCTGACGTCAAGAAGGAATGGGATGAGGAGAGAGAGACTTTAGAGCAAGTGTTACCGTTGGGAGCCAAGCGAAGACTGCCTATTCTAGGTCTTCGATTTAACACCACGACCTTGCTTCTTTCTGATTGGCTGACCTATTTAGGTGATTCTTTCCTAATTGGTGGGACTTTTTCACGTGGCCGTAGGCTATTGGTTGACCTACTTAGGTGATGTCTTCTGTAATTGGCCTTGCGGCTTTCTTTGATTGAAAATACGTCCTGTCTTGGCCCGGAAATTGGGCGTCACTCTTAGATTTTATGGTTTCCTCGATATCAGATACGCCCTGTCCTGTCAGGAAGTATTGACTTGTAACTTATTTATAGTTGGGCTGGTTTTAAGCCTCTTTTGCTAGGCCTTGCTTCGACTTCTGTCCTAAACCTGATTTGTTTTAACCTTAACTTTCTCCTGTCTCTCTCCATTCCTTCTATCTGTACAGTTGCAATACTTTATTAGATTCTTACGCGGTACAGATTGATGTTAGTTGAGGTTTTCTATGTGCAGTACATAAGAAGTTATATACAGTCATGGGGTGGAACATGTGGTAGTGGATATTTAGACTATTTACAACAATTCCATGGTCTTAAATCATCACAGATGGCCCCGGATGTGAGAGGGTTCATATGGAGGGATTTAAGAGAGCGGAATAGGAAGACTGTTATTAAGGAAGTAATTTTTTAAAAATTAATTAAAGTGAGTTGGTATATAACATGGGGTTGATTTCTGTATATCCATAAGAGATAATAAAACATAAACAACTAATATTAAACATACAAGTAAAAATAAAAATAGGAATAAAAGAATTAATAGAGAGCATATAATGATGATAGGTAAAAATAAAAATGATTTGATGGGAAAATCATGATCTCTTCGTGATGGGCGTTAGAAAGGGTTGAGGGGTTAGTTATTACTTGGTTGAGGCAATGTCACTTTGACTCAAGTCCCAAACCATTTAATGTGCACGGCGCGGAAAACCTAGGCCATGTTTCACATGTAAATTTAAGGACCTAATAAAGTTACAGTACCACAATCGAAAAGTAAGATAAGGGGATTGTTATGGGTTTTAGTAATTAGTCGTTAAGACGTACGCATGCAGGATAAATGAAGGCGAAGATCAGTGACCAGAAATCAAAGTTTTAATTAGAGTCGTCAGGGGCTTAGCGAGAAAAAGAGTAAAATAAAAAATAAAAAAGATGTGCCAGCGTGTGGCATGAGAGTGCCCTGGAATAAAAAAAATATACAATTTGCACGTATCCAATCCAGAAGTTGGGATAGGTAAATCTGGGGGACGGTGTGTCAAGATTGTTAATTACGAAATCAAAGTAGGTCAAGTCTAGCCTGCGAAGGAGTTAAAAGTTCCTGCGGAAAAGGAATGTTAGTAATTCTTAAGAAGTAACCTTTAAAGTGGTTGTTTAAGAGGTTATTGAAGATTGCCCTGTTTTTAGATCGTGATTTTTAGTTTGATTATAAAAGAATATATCATTGAGATATGAAATTGCGAAAGTAAGGCTTTGCATATAGCGTTAAAGGATTTGAAAAATCGAAAATAGAATTGCGAAGTTAAATGCAAAGTAATCTTTTAAAAAAAGTAAAAATAGTGATGATATGATACAAAGATTAACACACTACAGCAGTATATAAGGGGTAATAGAAAGTGAAAATATTAAATGAAAAAAAAAATAATGAGCAATAATATACTCGATAGCATAGACATGGTAGCGGAAGGTGAAACAATGTAAATAACATCTAATTTATAAAGTGAGAAAAAATATAAAATGATAAATGCAAATTAGTGATATAAACATGAAATATAAACTTGAGATTATTAGATATGATATGAAAGATAAAATATAAAGTTGATTATAAAATAGAGTCATGAAGCAAAAGTAAATAAGTTTTGGTAAAGAAAAATAATAAAAAAAAAGACAATAATCTAAACTAATTGGTTGACGTAAAAAAAACAATTATAAGAGCTATATAATGATTATATAAAGGATATTAAAATGAAAAATTTTAAAAAAATGTTCATCGAGAAAGAAGAGCAAGTAAGATTATATATAGAAATTATATATCGTGAAAGAATGGAAAGTTGTAGGCCAAATGTAATGTTCCTTTTTTTTTTTTTTTTTTTTTTTTTTTAGGATGGGTGGAGAGAGCTTTAAATTGTCCTCGATCGATATCTTTGGTCTTGTTGGCCTAAGTTGTTCTAACTTATCGAATTTGTTTAAAGTTTGATGCGACTCGTGGATCACATTGTTTCTAACTGTGAAACTTACTGAGTCCTAATGTTGTCGATTTTTTAAACTTATGTGGGTGTGTGTGATTTTTGTAGGTAAAATGTTGTCTTTGGATCTAAGTGTCGATGTTAAGTTGACAAGTTAATCGAGGGCGAGAGAATGTTAGTGAACAGATTTGTTAGTAAATGTAAAATAACGTGTTAAGCAAGTTTTAGTAGCTAAACGGGATATCGGCGTAGATTAAAAATAAAAGGCGCGCACTAATGTTTGATTTAATAGGTAGCGAAAATCCATTAGAGTGACATCGGGGTGGCGACGGGCGTAACAAAATGTCGGCTATTTGTTTGTCCATCTCCAGCGGAAGAGAGGGGAGCGAAGCTATTTTTAATGCGATTCCGGATTTAGGTCAAGGGGGGAGCGAGGGGGCTTGCTTTCTTTCAACTTATTGGAAGTTAATTCGAACTACGTTCGGAGATATTAATTCTATAATTGTAAACGCAAAAGCGTTTTGATTTGTCACGTTTGGTGACAAGCGTTATGGGATTGATATAGGGAGAAACAGAGGTTGTAATTATCCTGTGTGTTCAAGCATTTGTTCGATTTGTGTTTGTATTTCGAAAATTCGGATATTGTATCTGTTGATATTAAATCGAATGGCTTTTTGCGGACTTAGTAAAAATGTTATTCATGGATATCGGGTTAGAATTGAATGAAATTGCGACTATCGACGTGGACAATGTGTGGTTAAATAAATGTGTCACAGGCGTGGTGAAGGCGTCTTTGGCCTGAAAATTGAAAGAGTTTAGTGGTGTGGCGCTGTGACACGAAGCGAAAAAATTGTAAATGAAAAGGTGTCGCGTGAAGTCTTTGTTTTGAACAAAATCTAACCTGTTACACTAAGAATAACAAATTTACTAAAGTCATGGGTGCTGGTTGTACGAACATATCGATAATTTTTATATTGCTAGTGGATATGACACGTTTAATGTGAGAGAAAAAAAAAGATTGTGTGTGTTTAGTAAGGCGACGTGTTGCAGCTTGTGTAGCTCGAAATTGGATTTGGGTGTTAAGTCGCGCATTAAAAATTGTCGTCAATTGGAAAAAGTGATGTGAGAGGGTGTTGTTTATTTTGTTGAGAGTGATTTGTCGATATTTAACTATGCGTGTAAAAGGAAGGAGTGTAGTTATGTGGGAATTTAACGATTGGAATAGTTTTGGAAGGCTGTGATTTAAGTTACTTCTGTCCAAAGATATGAAAGAAAAGGACATAGGAGCGTTGAAAATGGGATTAGGAACATTACAATAAGATTAAATAAGAATGTTGGAGTTCACCACGTGTGAGCAACCTGTTCCAGGAGGGAAAAATTTAGTAAATGGGACAGTTGTATTAACCTGTCCATGGGACACGTGTTGCTTGCACGAGGTGAATTGGTACAAGGTAGTTGGTAGAAGTACATTATCTTGATACAGGAGTAGCTGAGAACAGTTTATAATTAGTAGAAATCGTTTTATGGAATTAAGGAATAACATGACAAAAGGCAATGGTGTATCGATGATATGGAATTTTAGATTCCGCGTTATGTTATTTATTTTTAAGATCAAAAAGATATAGTCTATGGTGAAAATATTGTTAGCTATGGCATTAATAGTTAAATTAAATGGATGGACAGGTATTTTTCTTTTACAAACTGATTTCTATTATTTTAAAAGTATTCTGCCTAATTATAGCGATAGATGCTCCTGTATAAAGTAGTAGAGTAGGTTTACATTATTGGACTGTTCAGCTCGAACGAGACATTGTTCAATAAAAATTATAGAAGTAGGAACCTACTGTTGTGTGGTCTTGTATGTCGGGACAGTCCTGGTCTTGTGTCGTGGTTGGCGGATTCTTGGGAAGGTCAGAGTTCATTGTTTGCGCTGGGCTCGTGGTTTAGAGATGGTCGGGGGAGCAGGTAACATACGCTCGCGTGTTGGTAACTCGGAGGGGCGCTTGCAGGAGGTTTGCTGGCTTTCTCAGGCTTGTAGAGTATTGTAGTTGGGCCCGATCTGCTTGGGCGTCGTAGTTGGTGAAGAAGCTCTGCGCCTCGTACGAACCATCGTAGCGATTCCACCTCTCGCGATGTCCGGTCACGGCAGAAAGCTGATGTAGCGTCGTCGTCAACCTCCCTCGGACATCTGACACCGGCGGCGGGGGTGTGACGTCTTCCTGGCCGGGGACAATTTCCTGCGTCTTACCGAAGGTTGTTTCTTTCTTCGGAAAAGTGGGGCTTCCGCCACTTTCGGAGTCGGGATCGGACTCCATTGGTTCCTTTGGCTCCTCCTCTCTTCCCTGTTCCATCTTTCTGTACAGACAGTGGTCTACTTGCTTACTTGTACCTTGGCGTCCACTATCCTGTCGACTCTTCGTTACGGGGGAGTCTGTGATATCTTGGGACCTCTGGGACCAGTGTTACCTGATGCTAGACGAACCTCGATGTCAACTCTACCGTGCAGTCGTGGTGGAAGGCGACACAGCTGGGCCAAAGGTGAAATAAACAAACAGAGATTCCACTAAAAGCGTCTGACGTCAAGAAGGAATGGGATGAGGAGAGAGAGACTTTAGAGCAAGTGTTACCGTTGGGAGCCAAGCGAAGACTGCCTATTCTAGGTCTTCGATTTAACACCACGACCTTGCTTCTTTCTGATTGGCTGACCTATTTAGGTGATTCTTTCCTAATTGGTGGGACTTTTTCACGTGGCCGTAGGCTATTGGTTGACCTACTTAGGTGATGTCTTCTGTAATTGGCCTTGCGGCTTTCTTTGATTGAAAATACGTCCTGTCTTGGCCCGGAAATTGGGCGTCACTCTTAGATTTTATGGTTTCCTCGATATCAGATACGCCCTGTCCTGTCAGGAAGTATTGACTTGTAACTTATTTATAGTTGGGCTGGTTTTAAGCCTCTTTTGCTAGGCCTTGCTTCGACTTCTGTCCTAAACCTGATTTGTTTTAACCTTAACTTTCTCCTGTCTCTCTCCATTCCTTCTATCTGTACAGTTGCAATACTTTATTAGATTCTTACGCGGTACAGATTGATGTTAGTTGAGGTTTTCTATGTGCAGTACATAAGAAGTTATATACAGTCATGGGGTGGAACATGTGGTAGTGGATATTTAGACTATTTACAACAATTCCATGGTCTTAAATCATCACATATATATATATTTTGAAAATAGAGCAATCCATACTTAATTCATTAGATAATAAAAGGCATATATTGGATTTTATAAAATATTTATTTTGCCAATATTTCGGCTGGCTGAACGCCAACCTTTATCGAGGCATTACATTTTTGTATACACAAACTCAGCGCCGCATAGCGCCGCACTATGCGGCGCTGAGTTTGTGTATACAAAAATGTAATGCCTCGATAAAGGTTGGCGTTCAGCCAGCCGAAATATTGGCAAAATAAATCTATATATATAAAATTGAATGTCTGTCTGTCTGTCTGTCTGTCTGTGTGTGTGTGTGTCCTCTATGGATTCAAAAACCATACATCCAATCGCCGTGAAAATTTGGGATATTATTAGGTGTATCCCCGGAAAGGTTTACGAAAAATAATTTCTTGAATATCTTGAATATCCTTAGATTTATTTGCAGATTTGTATATTTAACTCGCAAGCAGCGCCGCCATTGAGACGGAGATAGGCTTAGTTTGCTGCTTCTGATGACCTTGGGTCATCGTGTGAGTCACAGCATGATGCTATAAAAACACTCTCTCTGGGGATTTTACAGCGTCGACAACCTGTAAGATTGCCTCTCTCATATATTATACTTAAAACATCTGCTTAATTAAAGCATTTTTCATTTGAAAGAGACTGCTCTCTTAACCCCCTTTAGACAACATTAAATGATATCCCGTGTCGATGATTTTGTAATGTATAGAATTAGGAAAGACAAAATTCACGATGACACGGCTCACAGGGAACGGTAAAAAATGTTCACTTTATCGAGGAAATACAAAATTCGGGATGACACGGCACACAGGGACCGGGAAAAAATGATCACTTTATCGAGAGATTCACGACCATGATTTTATTCAACTTATCGAGTATTTATCAAGGGACCGGGAAAATATGTTCACTAGATAAAACGATGATTTTGTAATGTAGAAAATTATGAAAGACAAAATTCAGGATGACACGGCACACAGGAACCGGGAAAAAATGTTCACTTTATCGAGAGATTCACATTTACGAGTTTCAAATTATCAAAATATATCTCTTTTTTTTTTATAAGTTTATAGAGAATTGTTTTAACAAATGTTCGTTAGACAAACCTTTACTCGGGTAAAACCTCGGGCGAAGCCGGGTACGTCCGCTAGTATTTTATAAAATCCAATATATGCCTTTTATTATCTAATATATATATACTAGACGAATGGCCCGGGCAACGCCCGGGTTTTACCCGAGTGCGTATATATTTTAAAAACGTTTTAATTCAAATACTATTCGTTACAATTATAAATTGGCGCCATGGATGTCACTCTTGTGAAACGTCCCGTTCCAAACTGTGTGTTTTTAAAATGTTTTAATTAAAATACTATTCGTTACAATTATAAATTGGCGCCGTGGATGTCTCTCTTGTGAAACGTCCCGTCCCAAACTGTGTGTGTCTTGAAAATATAAAAATAAAAATGTGAATTTTCATAAAGATTTCATCATGTCGATTTTTATTTTTTTTTTGCATTTCACCTACTAAATCGATAGAGATAATTACATTTGCAACATGAACTTAGGTATATTGACTAAATAGAAAACTGCATAGTAATAAAGATCATTTTTTAAAGGCACCATATCGTTTTTTTTTTCAATAAAATCGAAACAAAAATTAACGATAAATAACGATAATTGCCTTAAAAAGAAATTGCCTTGAAAAAAAGAAACATTCGCGGTGATTTTGTCTTGCATTCTTTTATACAATTATTATATACGAATGACCCGGGCAACGCCCGGGTTTTACCCGATTAAATGCTTTTATTCAAATACTATTCGTTACAATTATAAATTGGCGCCGTGGATGTCATTCTTGTATAATATATAAATGAGTTTTAAAAATTGTAAAAAAAAAAAAAAAATGCATCGGCCGGGAATCGAACCCGGGCCGCCCGCGTGGCAGGCGAGCATTCTACCACTGAACCACCGATGGTTATGAAAATTCCCATCCGTGAGCTTCAGACAAACAAACAGACAGAATAAGGCAAATATATAAGTAGATATATTTGTTCATCAAATAAAAATTATATCGCATAGAAATGTTAATTTTTTAGAGAATATATTAGGATTTATAGATAATATTAATTATTGAAGATTTTGAGAAAATATATATATTTGTCTCGAAGAAAAATGTCTTCTGATGAGAATTTTTATAAAATTTCTCATTATTTGGAGAAAAATTATTTTAACTCTCAACATACACAAAATTATATTTGACAATTTAAACAATTATATTTATTCTTCAAATCAATTGTTGCAGAAAAAAAAATATCAAATCATACACAAAAAGAGAGAAAACATATCTGCTACATTTCGGCTGAATCAAAAATGAAAAAAAAAAGCGATTTTGCGCGCCACCTTTTAACATATTGAAATTAAATATTTCATAAAAGTGTAAAAAATTAAAATAATAATGATGATAATTTAGGGTGGTGTGCGGGGGGGGGGGGGGAGAAATTACGTGAGGGCATCGAGAAAATTGATGCTGCATTCATTGTCACTATAATAACGCGCAGATGTTTGTATTTGATCGTAGGGTACTACAGATGTTTGATAGAAAATAAATTGGTAAAACTCATTTATAAATGTGACTTTAATAGGTTCATATCTAGGATGCAAATAAATGTATACTTATATAATTTTAAGATAGTAAAAACGATCGTACTTTGTAAGTAGCCATATGTAAAAGTAAAAATGACCATTTATTTCGATTTGAAAAGTTGTTAAAATATATCTAGGTGTGAGAGATGTTATAGAAATTATAGATAGTTTATGGATTATGATATATTTTAGGTTTAAATATTATTTATAGCAAATTTAAAATATGAGAGGTTTGTTTTTGATATTTTGATGAATAATTAGATCGAAAAAAATATCAAGTTAAAAGAGAAATAACTCAAGCGGTACTTCGGTAGTTACGCGTCATATGCAGGTAGAAAAAGGAAAAAGAGAAGAGAAATGTTTATAGAAAAGAACCATAATAACAATCCATCTGTGAATATTCAATTTTCCTGTGTCAATGATTTATTATTATAATAGCAATAAAAAGGAGGAATGATAACCATAAAAATAGACAAATTGAGAATTTGTAAATTAAGTTTAATGTGCAATAAATTGATAAAGAGGGAGCAATCTCTCGAAATATTTTGAGAAAAAAAAAATGTTTTTTTTTTACAGATCCAGGTACCCCCTTTTATATAAATTAAAAAGAGTTTGGTTCTCAAGTGGGCCTCTTAAGAAGAAGACCTGGGCGGTAGTTTCGGTCACTTGAACTTCTTTATCACCAACCAAACCTCATGAACCAAGTAAATAAATGTAATGAAATGTGAAATATAACTATTCAGACTCCCTTCGTTAAAATACTTATTTCTGATAATCCTTAATGTAATGTTCCTCAAAAAACTATAGGCCTCAATCTCAACATCAAAAATATACATTTCACAATATATATATACTCGTATATTTGTTCGCGCCTATTGTGTAATTTTTGTTAGTTTATCTAAATATGTAATTTTTGATTGTATAAAACTGCCAGCTGGACAATAAAATCAGTTTGTAGACAGTCTTCGAATCGGTCTAGTTCTTTGAGTCTGTGCTTCAATTAATTAGATTTTGGAGATTCACCTAGTCGAAGAGGTTTGACGTTGCTCATGTAGTCAGAAGGTTTTTATAAAGAATCGAATGGCTCTAATTCAAGGATATTAATCAGCTAAAAAGGTCTGACTTATCTAGATACAGTCTCTGCCATACCAAGACATAAAGTACTAATCAGGCTTATAGACAAAGGAAGTGGATTCCTAGCTATCGCTGCTAGGCCCTCATCCGCTACCGCCCAGTATTAATAGTATATTTTCGAGAAAAAGGCAGTATACTTATGCGCAGATTATTAACCAATTAAATATAGTTTTAAAATATTTATAGCTTTTTTTATAATGAATATATATAAATCTTTTTGAAAATAGAGCAATCCATAAATAAACCTTTAATTAAAAAGACATATATTGGATCAAAATATCATTTATTTTACCAATATTTCAGTTGGCTGAACGCCAACCTTTATCAAGGTATTATAACATTTTAATGTATTATAACATTTAAAACATGTTATAATACCTTGATAAAGGCTGGAGTTCAGCCAACTGAAATATTGGTAAAATAAATGATATTTTGATCCAATAAAATATATGCCTTTTTATTTAAATATATAAATCTATGATTATTATATATATATATATTGCGATGTATTATTTTTTTCCTAAATAAAAATATTAATTTCACATTTATAAACAACACAATTTCTTTTTTAAAAAATCTATTGCTGAAATTCATCTTAAAAATAAATAAGACTTTTAAAAAATGAAGCTTTTTTCTATATTGGAAAATTCACATGAGATAAGGTCGAATGTTTTTCCAGCCTTAATATATTTTAGCATGAAATATTATTATAATAAATTAAATTTTGTTGTGCACTCTCTCTCTCAATCATTCTTTTAAACCTTTTTTTTCCGCCATTTTAAAGGTAATGGGATTGGATCGAAGAAATTATTTTAAAAGGATTTGTTTACTGTACGTCGTCTGTTGCGAAATTAAGTTTATTTTGAGAGAAATGTGTTATTTTAACATTATAGGATTTTTCTTCTTAGTAAAAACACGACGACTTTCTTGGACTGCTATTTGTTTCCTATTAGTTACCAACTTGCTCTTTATATATGTCACTGCTTTAATTCTTATTAGATTTATATAAGTTCTTTTTATATTTCAATATTTATATATTTTTTAAATGACACTTTTTAATATTATATATCAAACAAAACAGGTTGATATTAAGAACCTTTGTACCATTTTTTTTTTAATTTTGTTGAACGCCAACCTTTTTCGTAAACTTTTTTCGTTTAAAAACCGGGCGAAGCCGGGTATATTTTCTTGGCGTTCAGCCAAATAAAATATTGGTAAAATAAATTATATTTTGTTTCTATATATGCCTTTTTAATTATATATATATATATAACAAGAGAGGAATCTATCCCTTTAATTATGCATCATAACGATGGCACTTTTGCATCACCCTAGTAAAAAACTTCACTAGTGATGATAAAGACTGAGCAACAAAACCAGTTTTGGAAAATTCTGAAAAAAGGTTAACCTGTGTACCTAGATTTCGGGCTATAGTTCTCATCAGTACAGGGACGGCTTAGATTTAACAACATCTACGAGATGGGTTAGGAAATCGGTTGAATTAACTGAACCGGTGTTTGAGTTGTTTGAATTTGTCAAAACTAATGTTGTGGCTCATTATTTATCATCACGAGTAAAGTTTCTATACTAGAGTGATGCCCATCGTTCTAATCCACAATTAAAGGGAGAGGTGACTCTCTAGATACACGAATATAATCCTACCGCAACTTTATATTGCATATTTACAAGGTATATATGTAACTAGAGAGGCATACCTTCCTTTAATTATGCATCAGTGCTATGCAATATGTTCATTACCCTACTAAAAAAACTAATAGTATTTAGGCTCATTCTTCATTATCACCAGTAAAACCTTCTACTAGGGTGATGGACATAATACATCTTCTCTCGTTATGATATATAATTAAAGAAAAATATGCCTCTCCAGGTACACGAATGAAATCCTCACGTAACTCTATGACATATATATATATGAAAAACAATAGAAAAAAAAAATAAAAGAAAAGTGGGTCAGGTGTTGATATTAAAAATAAAGAAAGCATTTCCTCACCACGAGCACATGTGCTTTTTAGTGGATGGCTTTTCTTGATTTATCAAGAAATTGGGTTGGCCAAATATCACAGAGCAAGCTAAATAAACGTTTAGTTTATTTTTGCTCCACTAGATGGCGCTCTGCCATCTAAAAAGCACATGTGGTCGTGGTCAGGAAATGCCTTCTTTATTTTTAATATATATATGTAGTAATGTAGTTGTGATTTATGCTGTTGGATGAGTGCATTGTGGCATTTTGGTTGCAGTCGTGGTGGCCACAATGATTAGAGTGGGTCCAGACGTGATTGGGATTACAAAAAAGGACGAGGCATGTTGGATGGAACCATAGAGATGGCGAGAGAGCAAGTGTAGCCGACACCGGTCAGAGGAGATCTGTCTAGAGGGGTCTGTCAATCGTGTCTCAAAGCGGACTAATCTGTTTGAGTAAGAAAGGGGCACACCTGGGAACCCGACTTGTTTTTCGGACCATTTTCCTCCTACAGGCGCCGACTGTCACTCACTCGAAATGTGTTGGAATATATTACAACTTATATATATATATATTTGTGTGTGTTACATATATCAAAAACAAATCTCACATGTTTAAACTAAATAACAAATTACATAAATTTTGAAATTATTTTAACGGTATTATATATATATATGGTGTTCAACGGCTGCTACATACATACAGCCAGTAGAGGAACAACGTTGGCGACTCATCCACCAATAAATAATCAATTAGTTTAACTCTCTGTCTCTTCTCTTTAGTTATTTATAGGAGGATTCATCGATCTTTACATTATATTTGTTAATATTTAGGTTGACGTTCGGCCACTGCCCCCCATCTATATGGTAATCCGCCACGTCAACAATCAACCTCCCTCCCTCATTGTTTAATTAGGCATTGTTGAAAGCCGGCCGGGGAGAGGAGCAGAGCTTTGATCACATAATGGGTTGCTTTTAGAAGCGGGGGCACTTAATGACATAATCACATATGTGTTATCTATCAATTAGACCGGGAGCGAGTTCTCTTAGATAAATCATTAAGTACAGAGATGGGCGCACAAGTAACGTGGTGTAAATGGTGAATGCTTACCGCATTGGAGACCTTGTGGGAGATTTGATGTCAGCAGTAAATGTGGAACATCTTAAAACAGACATCTCTTTAACTGCACATTTGAACACCCAGGTTCACACTAGCCTACAGTAACATATGTGGAACATCCTAATACCGATATCTCCTCATTAACTGCACATTTGAACATTCAAACTTAAACTAGCCTGAGACAGCACATGTGGAACATCCTAATACCGATATCTCCTCATTAACTGCACATTTGAACATTCAAACTTAAACTAGCCTGAGACAGCACATGTGGAACATCCTAATACCGAGATCTCCTCTTTAACTGAACGTTTGAACCCTCAGGTTCACACAAGCCTAGAGTAACATATCTAGAACATCCTAAAACCGATATCTCCTCTTTAACTGCACATTTGAACCCTCAAACTTAAACTAGCCTGAGACAGCACATGTGGGCCATCCTAATACCGAGATCTCCTCTTTAACTGAACGTTTGAACCCTCAGGTTCACACTAGCCTACAGTAACACATGTGGAACATCCTAATACCGATATCTCCTCTTTAACTGCACATTTGAACCCTCAAACTTAAACTAGCTCGAGACAGCACATGTGGAACATCCTAATACCGAGATCTCCTCTTTAACTGAACATTTGAACCCTCAGGTTCACACTAGCCTACAGTAACACATGTGGAACATCCTAATACCGATATCTCCTCATTAACTGCACATTTGAACCCTCAAACTAGCCTGAGACAGCATATGTGGACCATCCTAATACCGATATCTCCTCATTAACTGAACATTTGAACACTCAGGTTCACACTAGCCTACAGTAACATATGTGACATTCCAAAAAGAATCAAAGCTAAAGATGTGTCAATATAACAAAAGCGAACATTTTACGACATCACAGAACAAAGAGGCAAAGAGTCAGATTCCTATAATTTAAATAGTAAAAATCTTTATTTCAATATATCTATATATATATATAAATCAATGTTTGTATGCTTTATTTGTTTGTATGTTTGTTTGTTTGTATGTCCGGTATACAAATTCGCAGTAGTTCACTAATTCAAACCAAAATTTCCATACATAGATAAAAAAAATACGGGGAAGACGATAGGCTATTTTAAAAATATATATATAAATCAATTATTAAAACTATATATTCAAATTATTCTACTTAGCTCACGAACAGCGCCCCCTATCAAATATTATGCTGATGCAAACAAATTGATAATGCTAATAACAAACAATTATTAAAAAAATCTCATTGTAATATCTGAGATAAAGAAACACTCCAAGCTGATTGAGTAATTAAGGTTATATGAACGACCAATCAGAGCCAATCGGTCCACTGTCATGTGACAATGTAGAGCCAATCAGAACGCGATTACGCACAAACATGATGCGTATATAACACTAGCCGAATGACCCGGGCAACGCCCGAGTTTTACCTTATTAAATTATTTTATTCAAATAATATTTGTTAAAATTATAAATTGGCGCCGTGGATGTCACTCTTGTGAAACGTCCAAATTCACACTTTCTGTCTGAGAAGCGATATTTTCATAGACAGATGATCTGGTTTTGTGTATTCTGCTCGAATGAATGTTTTTCTGTTATAAATTTGTTCCTAAATGCTGAACATGAAATGGATTCATTCGTGGTCTCTGCTTTTGAAATTTTTCCCTATATAATTTTGTATATGAAAATCAAACATGATACAGCAATATTGTCATCATCATTTTCTGACTAAAAAACCACTATTTTTGCCCAGAACCTGTCAATTTAATTTTTTCTTGGCTAAAAATGCGAAAAATATCTCTTTCAGATTTTTCTCTATGTCCTGTTAAAACACGTTTTACATGTACATTAGGTCAGCTGATATTACCTCCCATCTTCACCGCTAGAGGCGCTGCTTGCGAGCGAAAGGGCAAATTTGAAACGCATATTCGCAAATAACTCGGAGAATATTCATGATAGTGACCTGAAATTTTCACTATAAGTTTTTCTAGATTCTATTATACGTATATATGATTAATATTTAAGTCAGATTAGTTACGTTTTGTGGAGGTGTATAGCCGACAAACATACACACATACATACATACACTGACTTATATATATATCTATATTAATAAAATGCAAATTTCATAAGAGGACATCACTAAAAACTTTCGTTACAATGCATCAATTTCAACCAAATTTTCAACATTTATGTAAAACGAGATGGAGCAGGTTTTGCTTAACATCAAAATATTTTTCCCTAACATTAACATGCGTAACTTAGCTGTTATCGATTAAATACAAAAAAATCAACAGAGTTAATTTTATTTATATATAAATACAAAAAAAAAAAATTCAGCAATTCATTCAACTCAATCTAAAAAAATATTCAAAACAAGCAATTTTAAGATAACACCATATGTAAAACAGTCGGCCAAGAAAACAACAACGATATTACATATTTCTCACATATTCACACACAATCTTGATTAATAATTAAAACTAATCTTTAACATTGTTTATTATACTTCATAATATATAATATTCGTTAGGCAAACTTTCACTCGGATAAATGTAATATAAAAAGCCAACAATGAAGAATGAATGTAAGATAAAAATCCAACAATGAAGAGTAAATATAATATAAAAAGCCAACAATGAAGAATGAATGTAAGATAAAAAGCCAACAATGAAGAGTAAATATAATATAAAAAGCCAACAATGAAGAGTGAATGTAAGATAAAAATCCAACAATGAAGAGTAAATGTAATATAAAAAGCCAACAGAGTGAATGTAAGATAAAAAGCCAACAATGAAGAGTGAATGTAATATAAAAAGCCAACAATGAAGAATGAATGTAAGATAAAAAGCCAACAATGAAGAGTGAATGTAATATAAAAAGCCAACAATGAAGAATGAATGTAAGATAAAAAGCCAACAATGAAGAGTGAATGTAATATAAAAAGCCAACAATGAAGAATGAATGTAAGATAAAAAGCCAACAATGAAGAGTGAATGTAAGATAAAAAGCCAACAATGAATAGTAAATGTAATATAAAAAGCCAACAATGAAGAATGAATGTAAGATAAAAAGCCAACAATGAATAGTAAATATAATATAAAAAGCCAACAATGAAGAATGAATGTAAGATAAAAAGCCAACAATGAAGAGTAAATGTAATATAAAAAGCCAACAGAGTGAATGTAAGATAAAAAGCCAACAATGAAGAGTGAATGTAATATAAAAAGCCAACAATGAAGAATGAATGTAAGATAAAAAGCCAACAATGAAGAGTGAATGTAATATAAAAAGCCAACAATGAAGAATGAATGTAATATAAAAAGCCAACAATGAAGAGTGAATCTATCTATATATATAAAATTGAATGTCTGTCTGTCTGTTTGTCTGCACTCTATAGATTCAAAAACCATACATCCAATCGCCGTGAAATTTTGGGATATTATTAGGTATATCACCGGGAAGGTTTTTGAAAAATAATTTCCTGAATATCTTGAATATCCTTAGAGTTATTTGCAGATTTGTAGATTTAACTCGCAAGCAGCGCCCCCATTGTGACGATGATAACAATATATCGAGAGATTCAAATTTACGAGTTTCAAATTATCAAAATATATCTTTTTTTTTATTAATAAGTTTTTAGAGAATTGTTTTAACAAATGTTCGTTAGACAAACATTCACTCGGGTAAAACCCGGGCGAAGCCGGGCACATCCGCTAGTAATAATAATATAAATGAGTTTTAAAAATTGTAAAAAAAAAAATGCATCGGCCGGGAATCGAACCCGGACCGCCCGCATGGCAGGCGAGCATTCTACCACTGAACCACCGATGCTTATAAGAAATGGCCATATTTGGGTATTTATTCCATTCACAAAATCAAACGATGATAGAATTGATTGTTGATGACTCTGATACTTGTATAGATTAATTCGAAGTTATTTTAGAGAGATTGTGTACAGAGCTAGGGAGAGGCCAGAAAATACGGGCTGATATAAATAAGACACGATTTAAGTAAAAGATTGCTACAGAAATAGCATGATGAAGGCTGGATTTTTAAATTTGATTTTTTTTTCCAATTTCTAAATAGAGATATGATGATGATATTTTGTATAATTCAAACGTGTTCGTACACGCTTGTTCGGCTTTACAGATAATGAAGTTGGAACAATACAGAAAATATTAGCACAGCCTCTACGCAAGGATGATACGAAAAATCGTAAAGCGTCCCGTATAATTGAAACTTATGTTTGTGAATTATGAGTTTGGAGGAATAGCGATGTCTACTGTCGATTCACAACCACCGCGACCCAATATTGAATACTGTGTTTTGAAAACTTCAATAGCCCTCGTTTATTGCAAAAGTTCAACTCTACCAGTGAGCGTAAGTAACCAAACGAAGTCTTGACACCTTGAAATTGTAAAACTCGAATTGCTTTCTACGTGTACAGATAAGTGGTGTAACTTGCAGTGAAAGGTTGTCGCTAACTATTTACCACAATATTATCGTGGACATATATAACTATAATATGTATATGCATATACCCATTATAATTATTGTTTATCTATAACCTCTAAAATATATATATTTTTGCTCATCCCTATTACACGTGGTACAGGCCATGATAATCATGGTGGGTAGAAGTAGGAGACTGTTTTTTACTGTAAGTGCACCACATGTCTATACACGTGAAAAGCAGGTCGACTTTGCACTTGCATATGTGCCAGAGCCCCGTTTGGTTATTTACACTCGCTGGTGGGGTTGGACCTTTGTAAGAATCGGGGGCCATTGAAGCATTTTTTTAAATGAATAATAGTCGTCGAAAACCAACGGTTTAGACCATCTTTTCACCAATCCCCTCTAAAATAATTAAAAGTAGAAATTAAAATATTATAGCTAGAAGGATTATATAAACAAACATGGAAAGGTAACAACCAGGCGATATCCGGACGAAGCCATTCGGCTAGAGAGAGAGAGAGAGAACGCTTCACGTTTTGCGTGTCATCCTTGCGCAGGGAGAGAGAGAGAGAGAGAGAGAGAAGAGAGAGAGAGAGAGAGTATTAAATCATATGACTTTTAAAAATATTGTCAAGAAGTTCCATCCAGATGGGACACCTGTCAATCATCCCTGGACCCCGGGGGGGGGGGGGGGACCACAGGTGTGAGGGGTTCTCGGAACCTTATCTGCAAATAAGGAAAACGGGACCCCTTGGTGGCTGACGCCGTTCATTATTATTATCTTTACCTGGGGATAAGTTGTTTTTATCATCTGTCTCTCTCTCCCTTAAATACCTCTTGTAAATAATTTTATTGGAGAACTAAAATACCCCTTATAATAAATTAATTATCCCCAAATTTGCTTTATTTATCTCCGCGACAATATTATTTTTAATCACTCTCTCAAAACTGAAAAAAAAAAATTTTTTTCTCTTAAAAATTCCAATATTTAAAGAGACTGTCTTCGCCAGAGACTTTATTGTTTTGAAATAGATGATTGACGATTAGCCTCTCGAAAATATTTGAATTTTACAAAAAAAAGTAAATGTTTCATATTTTAAATCAAAAAAGGCTTTTTAAAATTTAAATTATATATGGGGATTGCTCAGATACAATATAATATACTATATATTTACCTATCCCCTATACATGTAGTAGAGTCCATGATAACCACGAGTGACTGCTTTTTACTGTTAGTGCATCGCATGTCTAAAAAGGGGATTGAAGCAGTTAGACTTTTCATTACAATCAAGTGCGCCAGAGCCCCGTTTGTTACTTTTACTCACTGTGGAATTTCGACGTTTTCAAGTTTCTGGGGCCATTGAAGCCATTTTTTCTTCAGGAAAAAAAAAGTTGAGTAAAAATATCGGGCTTCCAGGTATAGGTATATTTTAAAATGTTTAATTTCCAGCTTTCTGGTACAAACGCCCCTCCACATGAGAAATCACGATAAAATATAATACGTTGTATAGTAAGTAGAACTGCTCTTCACTGAAGGTTAATAACGAGTTTACAAAGTGGGAAGAGGAGCTTCTTTTTATTAGCATGCACACAAGCTTTCGGACATATCGTCCTTCATCAGGTAAGAGTAATAAACGCGCTGAGGATCCATATATACACAAAGCTGAAAAGAAAATTTACATAACTGCAAAAGATAAAAGTATTTAAAGATAAAAATAAGAACCAAATATGCTAAAACGATTATAGGGATTAAATGCTAATAAATCTGGACTAAGTACATATGCACTATGAATGGTGTTAATCAAGGGCAGGCAAATGCAACCTATGGCTATTCACATAACATATGGTATTGTTCTGGTATATCTATATGCCTGTTGATGCTGTTTGTTTTTATTGACACAAATGCCTCTAGTAAAAGTCTTTGGTACTTATTATTGATATTGTTGTATAGAATGGATGGCTTTGTTAGATTGAATGTATGACCGGTTTGCATAGAATGACTGTAAATAGGGGAATTTAGGTTTTTATTAGAGATGTTTCTGGAATGCTCAACCATTCTGATGGCGACGGATCTACCCGTCTCCCCGACATAAGTGGCATTGCATTGGTCGCAAGAGACGGAATAGACGGCACCACCAGAACGGAGAGAACTCGCATGAAGGGAAGATCTGGTAATGGGGTGTCGGATTAGTGTGGCGATGTTAGGTGGGTTCTGGAAGTATGTTGTAATGCCATGTTGCCTTAAAAACCTGGCTATGGTGATAGACTGGGGGCAAAAAGGAAGGGAGCAAATATTTCTGTGTATAGCTGGAGCACTGTTGTGGTGAGGGTCATGCATGTGTTTAAGAATGAAGGGGGTCGGGTAGCCGGATTTGGATAAATATGAAAATATTTTAGCCTTTTCTATTGTTTGGAATAACGGGAGGGAACAATGAGTAAAGATACGTTTAGTGAGAGCTCTAACTGTATTGATTTTGTGTGGTGTTGGGCAATGTGACCGGAAGTTTGTGTGGTGTGGGGGTGTGTTGTTTTTATAGTATACTGTGGTATGGAAACTGCTGGGGGTGCGTATGACTAGTGTATCTAGGAAAGGTAGGACTGAGTGATTTTCTGTTTCATGGGTGAAGGCTATGTCTGGGTGGAAGGAGTTGAGGTCAGATAGGATGTGAGAGGCAGATACCTCACTTACCAAGCAAAAGGTATCATCAATGTACCGCCTCCATAGAAAGATGTCTGAAGAATGGCGTGAAGTGATCCATTGGTCCAGTGACCTCATGACAACCTCAGCCACCACGGTTGAGAGGGGGCTACCCATGGGGGAGCCCTTGGTCTGCTTGAAAAACTGGGTATCAAATGTGAAGGTGGACATGCCTAGGCATATGGAAGTGAGCTCGACAACCGTCTCCGCGGTGAGGGTGTCTAACAGGGGGGGCATTTTCGAGGAAAGTGCGTAAACTATTAATGATCAAGGGGTGGGCAAGTGAGAGATATAGAGACGTTACATCGAAAGAAACCATTATGGACCTGGGGGGAGGTGTGAGGCTGGTGATATAGGACACAAACGAGGGGGAGTTTGCAATGGTATATTCCCATGGGGGAGACTGTAGAAGGGGGGTCAAGAAGTTGGACAAAAATGTTGACAGGGTATATGCCGGAGAGAGATGGTAAGATATGATTGGTCGGAGGGGAACATCGGGCTTGTGAATTTTTGGAAGGCCGTAAATGTAGGCTATTTGGGCGAGGTTAGCTGTGAAGTCGTTATATTGCTCTTTAGTGATCTGCTGGGACCTTTTTAATCTTAACAATAGTAGACGGAAATTCTTAACCGATGTTTTATGTTCCTGTTCAGTGATGGCAGAAAAAATGGAGTGTTGGTCGAGAACGTTTTGCATTTTTTGCTTGTAAACGGTAGTGTTGAGAATTACGGTCTGTGAGCCTTTGTCGGATTTTGTTATGACTATGTCTCTATATTGCGTTTAAGACGGGAGATAACCCTATTCATGGCTAGGGACGGTTTAGGGATATTGTAGGGTCGTTGAAGGGTGGAGGTGACAAAATGCCTGATCCTATGGGTGTCTTGGTGGTTAAGGCCTCTGAGAGCGGGTTCCACACCAGCTATGATGCGAGGAATATCAGAAGGCCCAGGCAGTCTGTATTTTAGGCCCAATGACAGAATCTCAGCATCAGCAGATGGCAAGACATAGTCCGAGAGGTTGACCACTCCTTGGGGTGACTGGGGAAGATAGGCTTCTAGTAGATAGGCAGGGAAGTTGTACTTCTTGATCCAGTGATGAAGCTTGGAGTTGTGACGTTGCGTTATATCGTTCTTCTGGTGCCGGATGTCCCTTGTGATGGATTGCAACAGATCGGCCATTTCTGGATTGGTTAGTAGCTGAGAGACCAGAAAGATCAATCCCTTGACGGACTTAGAAATAAATCGGATATTGGAGTGGCAACCTTTAATTCTAGACGATAACAGATGGAGTTGGGCGCGGCGTATGACGACGGATGAAAATGGATTGCGAACAGGATCCCTGATTCGAAGGGATGGAGGTATAAAATCAGCCGTTTCACACAGTTTGTTAAAGTTCAAATGGAGGCGCCATCTTGACAACTGTAACGATTTCTTTCGCAACTGATAGGTATAACGAGGTAGGTCTTCAGCGGAAGGATTCATGATGGATTCCAGGATAAAAAGCGTAAAATGAGCGAATTAAGTAGAACTGCTCTTCACTGAAGGTTAATAACGAGTTTACAAAGTGGGAAGAGGAGCTTCTTTTTATTAGCATGCACACAAGCTTTCGGACATATCGTCCTTCATCAGGTAAGAGTAATAAACGCGCTGAGGATCCATATATACACAAAGCTGAAAAGAAAATTTACATAACTGCAAAAGATAAAAGTATTTAAAGATAAAAATAAGAACCAAATATGCTAAAACGATTATAGGGATTAAATGCTAATAAATCTGGACTAAGTACATATGCACTATGAATGGTGTTAATCAAGGGCAGGCAAATGCAACCTATGGCTATTCACATAACATATGGTATTGTTCTGGTATATCTATATGCCTGTTGATGCTGTTTGTTTTTATTAACACAAATGCCTCTAGTAAAAGTCTTTGGTACTTATTATTGATATTGTTGTATAGAATGGATGGCTTTGTTAGATTGAATGTATGACCGGTTTGCATAGAATGACTGTAAATAGGGGAATTTAGGTTTTTATTAGAGATGTTTCTGGAATGCTCAACCATTCTGATGGCGACGGATCTACCCGTCTCCCCGACATAAGTGGCATTGCATTGGTCGCAAGAGACGGAATAGACGGCACCACCAGAACGGAGAGAACTCGCATGAAGGGAAGATCTGGTAATGGGGTGTCGGATTAGTGTGGCGATGTTAGGTGGGTTCTGGAAGTATGTTGTAATGCCATGTTGCCTTAAAAACCTGGCTATGGTGATAGACTGGGGGCAAAAAGGAAGGGAGCAAATATTTCTGTGTATAGCTGGAGCACTGTTGTGGTGAGGGTCATGCATGTGTTTAAGAATGAAGGGGGTCGGGTAGCCGGATTTGGATAAATATGAAAATATTTTAGCCTTTTCTATTGTTTGGAATAACGGGAGGGAACAATGAGTAAAGATACGTTTAGTGAGAGCTCTAACTGTATTGATTTTGTGTGGTGTTGGGCAATGTGACCGGAAGTTTGTGTGGTGTGGGGGTGTGTTGTTTTTATAGTATACTGTGGTATGGAAACTGCTGGGGGTGCGTATGACTAGTGTATCTAGGAAAGGTAGGACTGAGTGATTTTCTGTTTCATGGGTGAAGGCTATGTCTGGGTGGAAGGAGTTGAGGTCAGATAGGATGTGAGAGGCAGATACCTCACTTACCAAGCAAAAGGTATCATCAATGTACCGCCTCCATAGAAAGATCTCTGAAGAATGGCGTGAAGTGATCCATTGGTCCAGTGACCTCATGACAACCTCAGCCACCACGGTTGAGAGGGGGCTACCCATGGGGGAGCCCTTGGTCTGCTTGAAAAACTGGGTATCAAATGTGAAGGTGGACATGCCTAGGCATATGGAAGTGAGCTCGACAACCGTCTCCGCGGTGAGGGTGTCTAACAGGGGGGCATTTTCGAGGAAAGTGCGTAAACTATTAATGATCAAGGGGTGGGCAAGTGAGAGATATAGAGACGTTACATCGAAAGAAACCATTATGGACCTGGGGGGAGGTGTGAGGCTGGTGATATAGGACACAAACGAGGGGGAGTTTGCAATGGTATATTCCCATGGGGGAGACTGTAGAAGGGGGGTCAAGAAGTTGGACAAAAATTTTGACAGGGTATATGCCGGAGAGAGATGGTAAGATATGATTGGTCGGAGGGGAACATCGGGCTTGTGAATTTTTGGAAGGCCGTAAATGTAGGCTATTTGGGCGAGGTTAGCTGTGAAGTCGTTATATTGCTCTTTAGTGATCTGCTGGGACCTTTTTAATCTTAACAATAGTAGACGGAAATTCTTAACCGATGTTTTATGTTCCTGTTCAGTGATGGCAGAAAAAATGGAGTGTTGGTCGAGAACGTTTTGCATTTTTTGCTTGTAAACGGTAGTGTTGAGAATTACGGTCTGTGAGCCTTTGTCGGATTTTGTTATGACTATGTCTCTATATTGCGTTTAAGACGGGAGATAACCCTATTCATGGCTAGGGACGGTTTAGGGATATTGTAGGGTCGTTGAAGGGTGGAGGTGACAAAATGCCTGATCCTATGGGTGTCTTGGTGGTTAAGGCCTCTGAGAGCGGGTTCCACACCAGCTATGATGCGAGGAATATCAGAAGGCCCAGGCAGTCTGTATTTTAGGCCCAATGACAGAATCTCAGCATCAGCAGATGGCAAGACATAGTCCGAGAGGTTGACCACTCCTTGGGGTGACTGGGGAAGATAGGCTTCTAGTAGATAGGCAGGGAAGTTGTACTTCTTGATCCAGTGATGAAGCTTGGAGTTGTGACGTTGCGTTATATCGTTCTTCTGGTGCCGGATGTCCCTTGTGATGGATTGCAACAGATCGGCCATTTCTGGATTGGTTAGTAGCTGAGAGACCAGAAAGATAAATCCCTTGACGGACTTAGAAATAAATCGGATATTGGAGTGGCAACCTTTAATTCTAGACGATAACAGATGGAGTTGGGCGCGGCGTATGACGACGGATGAAAATGGATTGCGAACAGGATCCCTGATTCGAAGGGATGGAGGTATAAAATCAGCCGTTTCACACAGTTTGTTAAAGTTCAAATGGAGGCGCCATCTTGACAACTGTAACGATTTCTTTCGCAACTGATAGGTATAACGAGGTAGGTCTTCAGCGGAAGGATTCATGATGGATTCCAGGATAAAAAGCGTAAATTGAGCGAATTAAGTAGAACTGCTCTTCACTGAAGGTTAATAACGAGTTTACAAAGTGGGAAGAGGAGCTTCTTTTTATTAGCATGCACACAAGCTTTCGGGCATATCGTCCTTCATCAGGTAAGAGTAATAAACGCGCTGAGGATCCATATATACACAAAGCTGAAAAGAAAATTTACATAACTGCAAAAGATAAAAGTATTTAAAGACAAAAATAAGAACCAAATATGCTAAAACGATTATAGGGATTAAATGCTAATAAATCTGGACTAAGTACATATGCACTATGAATGGTGTTAATCAAGGGCAGGCAAATGCAACCTATGGCTATTCACATAACATATGGTATTGTTCTGGTATATCTATATGCCTGTTGATGCTGTTTGTTTTTATTGACACAAATGCCTCTAGTAAAAGTCTTTGGTACTTATTATTGATATTGTTGTATAGAATGGATGGCTTTGTTAGATTGAATGTATGACCGGTTTGCATAGAATGACTGTAAATAGGGGAATTTAGGTTTTTATTAGAGATGTTTCTGGAATGCTCAACCATTCTGATGGAGACGGATCTACCCGTCTCCCCGACATAAGTGGCATTGCATTGGTCGCAAGAGACGGAATAGACGGCACCACCAGAACGGAGAGAACTCGCATGAAGGGAAGATCTGGTAATGGGGTGTCGGATTAGTGTGGCGATGTTAGGTGGGTTCTGGAAGTATGTTGTAATGCCATGTTGCCTTAAAAACCTGGCTATGGTGATAGACTGGGGGCAAAAAGGAAGGGAGCAAATATTTCTGTGTATAGCTGGAGCACTGTTGTGGTGAGGGTCATGCATGTGTTTAAGAATGAAGGGGGTCGGGTAGCCGGATTTGGATAAATATGAAAATATTTTAGCCTTTTCTATTGTTTGGAATAACGGGAGGGAACAATGAGTAAAGATACGTTTAGTGAGAGCTCTAACTGTATTGATTTTGTGTGGTGTTGGGCAATGTGACCGGAAGTTTGTGTGGTGTGGGGGTGTGTTGTTTTTATAGTATACTGTGGTATGGAAACTGCTGGGGGTGCGTATGACTAGTGTATCTAGGAAAGGTAGGACTGAGTGATTTTCTGTTTCATGGGTGAAGGCTATGTCTGGGTGGAAGGAGTTGAGGTCAGATAGGATGTGAGAGGCAGATACCTCACTTACCAAGCAAAAGGTATCATCAATGTACCGCCTCCATAGAAAGATGTCTGAAGAATGGCGTGAAGTGATCCATTGGTCCAGTGACCTCATGACAACCTCAGCCACCACGGTTGAGAGGGGGCTACCCATGGGGGAGCCCTTGGTCTGCTTGAAAAACTGGGTATCAAATGTGAAGGTGGACATGCCTAGGCATATGGAAGTGAGCTCGACAACCGTCTCCGCGGTGAGGGTGTCTAACAGGGGGGCATTTTCGAGGAAAGTGCGTAAACTATTAATGATCAAGGGGTGGGCAAGTGAGAGATATAGAGACGTTACATCGAAAGAAACGATTATGGACCTGGGGGGAGGTGTGAGGCTGGTGATATAGGACACAAACGAGGGGGAGTTTGCAATGGTATATTCCCATGGGGGAGACTGTAGAAGGGGGGTCAAGAAGTTGGACAAAAATTTTGACAGGGTATATGCCGGAGAGAGATGGTAAGATATGATTGGTCGGAGGGGAACATCGGGCTTGTGAATTTTTGGAAGGCCGTAAATGTAGGCTATTTGGGCGAGGTTAGCTGTGAAGTCGTTATATTGCTCTTTAGTGATCTGCTGGGACCTTTTTAATCTTAACAATAGTAGACGGAAATTCTTAACCGATGTTTTATGTTCCTGTTCAGTGATGGCAGAAAAAATGGAGTGTTGGTCGAGAACGTTTTGCATTTTTTGCTTGTAAACGGTAGTGTTGAGAATTACGGTCTGTGAGCCTTTGTCGGATTTTGTTATGACTATGTCTCTATTGCGTTTAAGACGGGAGATAACCCTATTCATGGCTAGGGACGGTTTAGGGATATTGTAGGGTCGTTGAAGGGTGGAGGTGACGAAATGCCTGATCCTATGGGTGTCTTGGTGGTTAAGGCCTCTGAGAGCGGGTTCCACACCAGCTATGATGCGAGGAATATCAGAAGGCCCAGGCAGTCTGTATTTTAGGCCCAATGACAGAATCTCAGCATCAGCAGATGGCAAGACATAGTCCGAGAGGTTGACCACTCCTTGGGGTGACTGGGGAAGATAGGCTTCTAGTAGATAGGCAGGGAAGTTGTACTTCTTGATCCAGTGATGAAGCTTGGAGTTGTGACGTTGCGTTATATCGTTCTTCTGGTGCCGGATGTCCCTTGTGATGGATTGCAACAGATCGGCCATTTCTGGATTGGTTAGTAGCTGAGAGACCAGAAAGATAAATCCCTTGACGGACTTAGAAATAAATCGGATATTGGAGTGGCAACCTTTAATTCTAGACGATAACAGATGGAGTTGGGCGCGGCGTATGACGACGGATGAAAATGGATTGCGAACAGGATCCCTGATTCGAAGGGATGGAGGTATAAAATCAGCCGTTTCACACAGTTTGTTAAAGTTCAAATGGAGGCGCCATCTTGACAACTGTAACGATTTCTTTCGCAACTGATAGGTATAACGAGGTAGGTCTTCAGCGGAAGGATTCATGATGGATTCCAGGATAAAAAGCGTAAAATGAGCGAATTAAGTAGAACTGCTCTTCACTGAAGGTTAATAACGAGTTTACAAAGTGGGAAGAGGAGCTTCTTTTTATTAGCATGCACACAAGCTTTCGGACATATCGTCCTTCATCAGGTAAGAGTAATAAACGCGCTGAGGATCCATATATACACAAAGCTGAAAAGAAAATTTACATAACTGCAAAAGATAAAAGTATTTAAAGATAAAAATAAGAACCAAATATGCTAAAACGATTATAGGGATTAAATGCTAATAAATCTGGACTAAGTACATATGCACTATGAATGGTGTTAATCAAGGGCAGGCAAATGCAACCTATGGCTATTCACATAACATATGGTATTGTTCTGGTATATCTATATGCCTGTTGATGCTGTTTGTTTTTATTGACACAAATGCCTCTAGTAAAAGTCTTTGGTACTTATTATTGATATTGTTGTATAGAATGGATGGCTTTGTTAGATTGAATGTATGACCGGTTTGCATAGAATATCTGTAAATAGGGGAATTTAGGTTTTTATTAGAGATGTTTCTGGAATGCTCAACCATTCTGATGGCGACGGATCTACCCGTCTCCCCGACGAGGCTCACAGACCGTAATTCTCAACACTATGTCGGGGAGACGGGTAGATCCGTCGCCATCAGAATGGTTGAGCATTCCAGAAACATCTCTAATAAAAACCTAAATTCCCCTATTTACAGTCATTCTATGCAAACCGGTCATACATTCAATCTAACAAAGCCATCCATTCTATACAACAATATCAATAATAAGTACCAAAGACTTTTACTAGAGGCATTTGTGTCAATAAAAACAAACAGCATCAACAGGCATATAGATATACCAGAACAATACCATATGTTATGTGAATAGCCATAGGTTGCATTTGCCTGCCCTTGATTAACACCATTCATAGTGCATATGTACTTAGTCCAGATTTATTAGCATTTAATCCCTATAATCGTTTTAGCATATTTGGTTCTTATTTTTATCTTTAAATACTTTTATCTTTTGCAGTTATGTAAATTTTCTTTTCAGCTTTGTGTATATATGGATCCTCAGCGCGTTTATTACTCTTACCTGATGAAGGACGATATGTCCGAAAGCTTGTGTGCATGCTAATAAAAAGAAGCTCCTCTTCCCACTTTGTAAACTCGTTATTAACCTTCAGTGAAGAGCAGTTCTACTTAATTCGCTCATTTTACGCTTTTTATCCTGGAATCCATCATGAATCCTTCCGCTGAAGACCTACCTCGTTATACCTATCAGTTGCGAAAGAAATCGTTACAGTTGTCAAGATGGCGCCTCCATTTGAACTTTAACAAACTGTGTGAAACGGCTGATTTTATACCTCCATCCCTTCGAATCAGGGATCCTGTTCGCAATCCATTTTCATCCGTCGTCATACGCCGCGCCCAACTCCATCTGTTATCGTCTAGAATTAAAGGTTGCCACTCCAATATCCGATTTATTTCTAAGTCCGTCAAGGGATTGATCTTTCTGGTCTCTCAGCTACTAACCAATCCAGAAATGGCCGATCTGTTGCAATCCATCACAAGGGACATCCGGCACCAGAAGAACGATATAACGCAACGTCACAACTCCAAGCTTCATCACTGGATCAAGAAGTACAACTTCCCTGCCTATCTACTAGAAGCCTATCTTCCCCAGTCACCCCAAGGAGTGGTCAACCTCTCGGACTATGTCTTGCCATCTGCTGATGCTGAGATTCTGTCATTGGGCCTAAAATACAGACTGCCTGGGCCTTCTGATATTCCTCGCATCATAGCTGGTGTGGAACCCGCTCTCAGAGGCCTTAACCACCAAGACACCCATAGGATCAGGCATTTTGTCACCTCCACCCTTCAACGACCCTACAATATCCCTAAACCGTCCCTAGCCAATAGGGTTATCTCCCGTCTTAAACGCAATAGAGACATAGTCATAACAAAATCCGACAAAGGCTCACAGACCGTAATTCTCAACACTACCGTTTACAAGCAAAAAATGCAAAACGTTCTCGACCAACACTCCATTTTTTCTGCCATCACTGAACAGGAACATAAAACATCGGTTAAGAATTTCCGTCTACTATTGTTAAGATTAAAAAGGTCCCAGCAGATCACTAAAGAGCAATATAACGACTTCACAGCTAACCTCGCCCAAATAGCCTACATTTACGGCCTTCCAAAAATTCACAAGCCCGATGTTCCCCTCCGACCAATCATATCTTACCATCTCTCTCCGGCATATACCCTGTCAAAATTTTTGTCCAACTTCTTGACCCCCCTTCTACAGTCTCCCCCATGGGAATATACCATTGCAAACTCCCCCTCGTTTGTGTCCTATATCACCAGCCTCACACCTCCCCCCAGGTCCATAATGGTTTCTTTCGATGTAACGTCTCTATATCTCTCACTTGCCCACCCCTTGATCATTAATAGTTTACGCACTTTCCTCGAAAATGCCCCCCTGTTAGACACCCTCACCGCGGAGACGGTTGTCGAGCTCACTTCCATATGCCTAGGCATGTCCACCTTCACATTTGATACCCAGTTTTTCAAGCAGACCAAGGGCTCCCCCATGGGTAGCCCCCTCTCAACCGTGGTGGCTGAGGTTGTCATGAGGTCACTGGACCAATGGATCACTTCACGCCATTCTTCAGACATCTTTCTATGGAGGCGGTACATTGATGATACCTTTTGCTTGGTAAGTGAGGTATCTGCCTCTCACATCCTATCTGACCTCAACTCCTTCCACCCAGACATAGCCTTCACCCATGAAACAGAAAATCACTCAGTCCTACCTTTCCTAGATACACTAGTCATACGCACCCCCAGCAGTTTCCATACCACAGTATACTATAAAAACAACACACCCCCACACCACACAAACTTCCGGTCACATTGCCCAACACCACACAAAATCAATACAGTTAGAGCTCTCACTAAACGTATCTTTACTCATTGTTCCCTCCCGTTATTCCAAACAATAGAAAAGGCTAAAATATTTTCATATTTATCCAAATCCGGCTACCCGACCCCCTTCATTCTTAAACACATGCATGACCCTCACCACAACAGTGCTCCAGCTATACACAGAAATATTTGCTCCCTTCCTTTTTGCCCCCAGTCTATCACCATAGCCAGGTTTTTAAGGCAACATGGCATTACAACATACTTCCAGAACCCACCTAACATCGCCACACTAATCCGACACCCCATTACCAGATCTTCCCTTCATGCGAGTTCTCTCCGTTCTGGTGGTGCCGTCTATTCCGTCTCTTGCGACCAATGCAATGCCACTTATGTCGGGGAGACGGGTAGATCCGTCGCCATCAGAATGGTTGAGCATTCCAGAAACATCTCTAATAAAAACCTAAATTCCCCTATTTACAGTCATTCTATGCAAACCGGTCATACATTCAATCTAACAAAGCCATCCATTCTATACAACAATATCAATAATAAGTACCAAAGACTTTTACTAGAGGCATTTGTGTCAATAAAAACAAACAGCATCAACAGGCATATAGATATACCAGAACAATACCATATGTTATGTGAATAGCCATAGGTTGCATTTGCCTGCCCTTGATTAACACCATTCATAGTGCATGTGTACTTAGTCCAGATTTATTAGCATTTAATCCCTATAATCGTTTTAGCATATTTGGTTCTTATTTTTATCTTTAAATACTTTTATCTTTTGCAGTTATGTAAATTTTCTTTTCAGCTTTGTGTATATATGGATCCTCAGCGCGTTTATTACTCTTACCTGATGAAGGACGATATGTCCGAAAGCTTGTGTGCATGCTAATAAAAAGAAGCTCCTCTTCCCACTTTGTAAACTCGTTATTAACGTTGTATAGTAGTTTATCCTATAAAAGGGTGTTGGCGTGCGTGCCCCTGCCCTAAAGCTATAGATTGAACATTTTAAAAGAGACCGTTTCCTAGAAGCCTGATATTTTTATTCAATATTGACATAAAGGATTATTTTATGGAATTGAGAAAAAAAAAGTGTCCAATGCTGAATTCGATCGACGGATTCAACAATCAATATAATATTTCGTTGAAAGATATTTTAATTACCAGTCACAATAATGCGCGCCATCTATGTTAGAAAAGTAACACTACAACTAAACATGCATTTTAATTTTTTCAAATAAAACAAGCTTCTACTATCCTTAGTGCGATGGTAAATTATTGGGAGAGCTTAACTCATCAGTTGTGAACCCTCCCAGGGGTTTTGACCATATAATCTACCAGATCGTTTTTTTTAGAGCTCAAATACTGTATTGAATCATTCTGCTAATAGATGCTACGCTGAAAGGTGGATTCTTAGTTATTATATTTTAGAGAAAACTATAGACATAAGATTTTAGGACAGTAGAATTACATACAGATATTTTCATCTAGCAATGCTCGACAGCAGAAGGTTTGGTTTGTTTGAAAAAAAAAAAAGAAACAAGATATTTCCATTACAATAAGTTGGCTCTAGATAGCTACTGTACATGTTGACATCTGTCACGGGCTGAAGAGAACGTTACTTCAAATCTCTACAAAACATGAATGGTGAGCAGAATTTCAAGACATTTTAGAAAAAATCGAGAATGTTTAAATGTTTTTTCGTCCCATTGTGATGTTCTTTCAAATCGAAGCAGGGTCATCAAATCTATCTTTCCTTCAAACCCGTTTGCGAGTTCCAAAAAAGCCTAAAATATTTTGACTAGGCATCTCAAGATCAATCATTCAAAAGTGCCCTCAAAAAACGAATGAACACAAATGTTTCCCATCAATTTGGCCATTTGCCATCGACACCAAAAAAGCGACTCCTTTTTTCCCTTCTGTTAATTCTAAGTCCGATATTTAGGGCCGACAATTACATAATGGGTGGTCGTTCACGGATGGTCGCGCAATGTTGACTTGGAAGAATGACACAAATTGCCGCCTGTGCTGACAGCAAAGGCAACTTTGTCCTTTTACTTTTTGAAGCAAGAGTCGCTCAAACCTAATATTGATGTCTAGACTCATAGATGACACTTAACGAAGTTGTACCTTTTAGCATGTACATCTGGATTCTGACAATAACTCTGAAAGATATTACAATGAACTTTATTGAAGACACACAAGATAACCTAGTAAACCAAGTATGAACAAAATTGTTTCTGTCGCCTTCAAAAAAAAAAAAAAAACTTTTGTCCATGAGTGTAAGTAAAATATGGTATATAGAATTTGTTCTTCTTCCTATGTGAACAATAAACATAATAAAACGAAGTTTGACAATTATACCGCAAATGTTTCTTTTGAACGAAAATCGAAATTTATTTTAAGGAGAAATAACGATTATTTCTAACTTTAGGGATGAAGTATGAAAGGATGAATTATGAAGAGTAATGATAAACGGAAAAATAAAGTGTTCAGGGATGGGAAACGAACCCACAGTGTTCCGCTTACCGGGCAGATGCCATGTCCACTAGACTACCCTCGACATATTCTTCAATTCGTAAATATTATATAAAGTAATTTATAATACAATTCCCATCCCTGGACACTTTATTTTTCCGTTTATCATTACTCTTCACAATTCATCCTTTCATACTTCATCCCTAAGGTTAGATATAATGGTTATTTCTCCTTAAAATAAATTTCGATTTTTCGTTCAAAAGAAACATTTGCGGTATAATTGTCAAACTTCGTTCTACAATCATAAGCCGCATTATATTGTATTATAAACATAATAGCTTATGTGTAAACATATATATAACATGTTTATTTGAGCTTAACATGTGGGAAACAATATTACAGGGTGTTCCATTATTTAAATAACGTTTTTGCAACGCTATAGCTCGCGATAGAAGAACGCGATTCGTGTGATGTTATATTAATTCGAAAGAATAAGCATTGATTTATATTTCATCAAAAAAGTATATATTTTTAAATATTCGGAAATTTTGTAAAAGGTTATGCCCATCTATAGAAATATAGACCTCTATATAGAAACTATAAATATTGTGGCGAGAAGAAATAATTTATGACTTATTTTATATATAATTAATCTCAATTAAATAGACAGAAGAATATAATTCTGTATTCAGGAAATTATCATATATGTTCCATAGCTTTGTTGTTTAATTTTCTTTAGCGTTAATTTATTAGCTATATAAAAACCTGAAGTCACCTAGACGGAGCTGACATAATAAATAAATAATCTTATTATAAAAAAAGGCATCTCCTTATCGTGCAACTGAAAGTTGCTGATGGCTTGCGCCATCTATCGGAATAATTATCAACTATTCTCGTTGATTTTTAATTATTCCAGAATTGGCCAAATATCCCATTCTTGATTAATCAAGAAAACCTAATCACGGACGCGTTTCGGGCTGTTGGCCCTCATCAGCGTGGTGCAAGCTGTACCTCAACGACCAAAAAACTGGTCATTCAGGCATCCTGAAAAATCATGAAACGGGTGGTTAAGGCCAGAATTGCGTGAGACCACGACACAATGTGAAAGAATAGTGCAAATGTGATATTGATTATATTGATTAATCAATAATGGGTATTTGGCCAATTATGGAATAATTAAAAATAAACGAGAATAGTTGATATATATTCCGATAGATGGCGCAAGCCATCAGCAAATTTCAGTTGCACGATAAGGAGATGCCTTTTTTTTTTTTCATGATTTATGCACCTTATCCCAGTACAATATCACATTTGCACTATTCTTTCAAATAATCTTATGCTGTGTGTATCATTGTGATCTGTCTATTTATCCATTACCACGTTAAAATATATTGGAATAAGATTAAATAGGCTTCTCCTGACCGCTCCACAGAACACATGTTTAAGCCTACTTACGCTAATCTTATCTTAAAATATCCTTATATTCTTTTATAAGAAGCGTTAAAGTTTTCTTTTGAGTGTCCAGACTATGAAGTCTGTGCCACGCTGAGGAGGGCCAATAGACCGAAACGCGGATGTGAATTATTGATTAATTAAGAAAGGGTATTTGTGGTCAATACTCAGGAAAAGGTTTAAATCAACATTTAGTTCAAATTTATTCCTATAGATGACGCTATGACAGTTTTAAATGCATATTTCAGGGATCAGCAACGGTCCTTTTCATCATTCAAAGCCTTCTTTTATTTTCATCTTTATTGCACAAATAGGAATTTAAAGACACTATAGATAGTGTATAGACAACCTTAGAGAGATTCTTGTCAAAGTTTGGCATCTATAGTGTATATATAGTGTATAGTCTATAGTGTATATAGTCTATAGTGTATATATAGTGTATCTATAGTGTATAGACAACCTTAGAGAGATTCTTGTCAAAGTTTGGCATCTATATACACTCATGGATAAAACTTAAGGAAGTTGTACCTTTTATCATGCATATCGGGATTCAGACAATAACTCTGAAAGATATTACAGTGGCCTTTATTGAAGACAAATGTGATAACTGAGTGTGGACAAAATTGCTCCGTCTTCTTAAAAAAAACATGATAGACTTTCCACTTCCTTAAGGTTTGTTCATGAGTGTATATAAATCATCTATTGATTTCTACGCATATAAATATTCCTAGATGTTAAAAAAGGAATAAAGCTTCCAGGGCTAAGTTGTTGTTATATACTCGTATATCGCTGAGAAAATACAACATGTCAGAGTGTTCAATATTTATTTACTTCTTCAGACACCACAAATACTCTCTCAGTACATCCTTATATTTCTCTATCACTTAGGTCTCCAGTGATGGAATCTTTTATTACAGTGCATTACGTTTTATGTGCCCCGTCCCTCCCCATTATAGGGGTTCCTCTTTCTCGGGATTCTGAAAGTCCTCTTTATGGACACCTCGCTGCTCTAGTTTTATTAAAACAACTTCTGAGCTTTTATTTACAACATTGGAGATTCTTGATATATATGAAAAATAGTGCAAAAGTGAATTTGTATTTGGATCAGGTAGATAAATTAAGAAAAAGGCATTTCCTGATTTTACTATTTTTTTCACATTGGTTGGCGTTCTCACGCCTTTCCGGCCTAAATACCTGTTTCATGGTTTTTCAGGATGCCCCAAAGACCAGCCTTTTTGGTCGTTGAGGTACGGTTTGCACCACGCTGACGAGGGCCAACAGCCCGAAACGCGGTTAGCTTTCCTTGATTAATCAAGAAACGGTATTTGGCCAATTCTGGAATAATTAAAAATCAAAGATTAGTTGATGGTTATTCTGATAGATGGCGCAAGCCATCAGCAACTTTCAGTTGCACGATCAGGAAATTCCTTTTTTCCTTCTCTCTCTATATATATATGTCATAACTTGCGTAATACCCAAGAGGTATAATTTATTTTTGCCAAAATAGGTATTATATTAATAAGTAACTGCAAATATGTTAATCTTGTGTTAAAATGTGAATACAGGTGCATCTATCTATAAATACACTGTACAAAATAAACATGGCAGACATCGCGGGCGAATGCTACGGCACGCCACGTGTGCGCGCTCATCATTTGGCTGGAACTAATTCTTTGAAGTTTACGTGCATAACTGTTGCATCCTTCCATTTGATCACGACATGTATATATTATAGTGATACATATAATACTTGCTGTGGTTCTATTGAGTAAATGGGTACTAAATGGTATTGGTATGCAGTCGTGTTGAAAATCTAGAAAATATAAATAAAAACAGTTTTAAATCACAATTTGCTTTAATTCTGCTAATGAAAGAATTTAATATGAAATACCTGATTTGAAGCGTAAAGAAGAAAATAAAATATTACATATTTACATATTTAGAAAAAGGCATCTCCTTATCGTGCAACTGAAAGTTGCTGATGGCTTGCGCCATCTATCGGAATAAATATCAACTACTCTCGTTGATTTTTAATTATTCCAGAATTGGCCCAATACCCATTCTTGGTTAATCAAGAAAGGCTAACCATGGACGCGTTTCGGGCTGTTGGCCCTCATCAGCGTGGTGCAAGCTGTACCTCAACGACCAAAAAAAAATGGTCATTAAGGCATCTTGAAAAATCATGAAACGGCGAAACATGAGACCGCGACTCACGCAATTCTGGCCTTAACTACCCGAAATGTAAGTAATGATCAGGACAAAGTATTTTCCCATATTTTAAATAAACCTTAAATGGAAGAGACATATGAAATTTATTTTGATATTTCAACGCACTGCTGACTTTACTTTTGTAAGAGAAGTGTAGTTGAATGAAGAGGAGTGAGCCTTTCGTGTAAATATGGAAATAAGTTGCTATAGATCCAAGATAAATTAAACACCACACACACACACACACACACAAAGCACGAATATTTATTTTCAAACCAAATGATACAGACTTTCAACTATTCTTACTGCTTGTCCTTATTGTTTGCGGAAGAGCATTGCTCGATGCAAATATTTATATATAATTATCTACTGTCCTAAAAGCCTATGTCTATAATTTTATTAAATATTATTTCTGAGATTCCATCCTTCAGTGTGGCGTATAAGCGCAGAATGATCCAATACAGTATTAGAGCTCTAAACGCGGTCTGGTGGATTGAGATATCTGAACCTCTGGGAGTGTTCTCCACTGATGAGCCATACCCTCCCCATATTTTCAATCGTAATAAGAACCGTAATTTGGTGTCAGTTCCTATATATAGATGACGCGTTATTGTCTTGTATTTATATGTTACTAGCCGAATGGCAACGCCCGGGTTTTACCCGATTAAATGCTTTTATTCAAATACTATTCGTTACAATTATAAATTGGCGCCGTGGATGTCATTCTTGTATAATATATAAATGAGTTTTTAAAATTGTAAAAAAAAAAATGCGTCGGCCGGGAATCGAACCCAGGCCGCCCGCGTGGCAGGCGAGCATTCTACCACTGAACCAACGATGGTTATGAGAAATGGCCATATTTGGGTATTTATTCCATTCACAAAGCAAACGGTGACAGAATTGATTAAGAATTGTTGCTTGATTATGACGCTGATAACTGTATATATTAATATCCTTCATTGAAATCAAATTCGTCGTGGAAAGCGATATAGGGTCGCAAAGACAACATCTAAAATAAGCTATTTTTCTATCTTGTAATAATTTTATAGAATAAACTGTATTGACAAAGAAAGGAACGAGGGGAATGTATATTAATTTATTAATAAAAGACATTCGCTGAGGGTAAAGTTTCTTTTATATATAATAACAATACAAGCATTCGGGTTCAACAGCCCTTCGACAGGTATAACTACGTTACTGAGGTTCTCTGAATTTAAACCAATCCATATATAGAACGAAATTTGACAATTATACCGCAAATGTTTCTTTTGAACGAATAATCGAAATTTATTTTAAGGAAAAACAACGATTATTTCTAACCTTAGGGATGAAGTATGAAAGGATGAATTGTGAAGAGTAATGATAAACGGAAAAATAAAGTGTACAGGGATGGGAATCGAACCCACAGTGTTCCGCTTACCGGACAGATGCCATGTCCACTAGGCTACCATATACAGTGAAGTAGGAAATATAATAAATATGCAAAAATACTGAACTCATCCTCCAGAGTCTTTTATTTATAATATTTACCGAAGGGATCATAATAATTACACTAGCATATTAATTTGTTTAGTTCAATAATGATATATCCTATATATTTGGCGTGTACATGGAGGTTAACGTAAGCCTTATTCAAACATGCCGTAGTAGACTCGGCTGTACAAATCCCCATTTGATTGCGTGCAGTCTCAGGTGGGGGCTGAAAGCTTCAAGATTGAATGTTTCCCTTCTTTCTTTTTTTTTTAAACGTCGCCATTGTCTTGAGTATCGTCTGCTTAGACATGTCTCTCACATTACCCACCGGCCATACTTTGTTTGATGCTGAGATTTCTCTTTGAAAGTTGTGTAAAATAGAGTGCCATCTTATTTATATAATGTAGATTGTGATTTAATTTAGATTCTTTCTTTTAAAAATGATATATGATAAAGTACAATTTGGATTATAGATTAGAACTACAAGGTAATAAGACCAAATAAATAGTGTGTGACGTTTTGTAACAGCGTTGTTACCATCATTAAACAAAAGAACGAACACTTATTTCATTTATCTTATAAGATAAAGCACAATTTGGGTTTTAGAATAGAACTACAAGATAATAAGACCAAATACAAATAAATAAATAGTGTATGATGTTTCAGTAACAGCGTTGTTACCATCATTAAACAAAGGACTGAAAATAAATATCTCACAGCATGTTTTTAATAGTTAATACTGTTATCAATGGGGTAAACATTTTTGTTTTGTTTTGTCTGATGATGGTAAAACATATTGTTACCCAGACGTTGTTACCATCATTAAACAAAGGACTGAAAATAAATATCTCACAGCATGTTTTTAATAGTTAATACTGTTATCAATGGGGTAAACATTTTTGTTTTGTTTTGTCTGATGATGGTAAAACATATTGTTACCCAGACGTCACACATTATTTATTTATTTTGATTCGATTCTATTACCGTGTGGTAAAAACAATATAATTTTTGAAATATTGCTTTTTTTCCAATTTTTTTATCAAAGATTCTAGATTACAAGACTTTTAGAAAGGTGTATAAAGAGGGGGTGGGGTAATATAAAAAATTTCATATAAATTAAAGATATTTTCAAATTCTACATAAAGGCTCAATTAGGTATTTATTACACAAACAGAAATTTACAACTCATATAAATATTTATAATGAGTGTTTTAACCTTTATTCTTCTTTTTTTCGACGTTTAACGTTGAAATAAAGAATTAAAAATTCTAAAATTCATTATTCGTGTTATATTTAATGTATATCCTCTTTTTTAAATAAAAATTATATTTAAGGATAATATTTATATAAAATTCATGTTGATAACGTGTTTTATATTTTGTATTAAATACAAAGATCCGTCTCTTCATTCTCTAATGGTAATGGTAAATTTTATCAACACAGAAAATTAAGTTAATATACCGACATTATTTTTCATAGAACTTAATGTTTAAAATTATAGTTATTTATTTGTTTATAATGTAAAATTAGTTTAATTATAATCGTTTATGCAAATCTTCGTAGTATGTTCGGCGGGTTAATGTTTTATAAATAAAAAATTAAGATATCGCAAAACTTATTCATGGCGAAAGAAAAGATTCTCTTCTGAGCACCAGTTGAGTCCAATACGAGTACTTCTCGTACTTCTGTTTTGTCTTGATCTTCTTCTGGTATATCTTGACTTATATCCAAGCCATGGACCTACATACCTGTATAAGACTTCAATGTGAAAACCTAATTCTATTTGGTGAGATGCTGTTGAATCTTTTTTTAAGACTACTCTCAGATTTATAAAATTAAAACTTTAAACATTTTTTAGATATAGAGATAGAAACGAGTTGATTACCTCATATTTAAGGCTACACAAATTTTATATTTACATACATCGTTCTAACCAGATTAAACTTATGCAAAACAGACAACAAAGAAAATAAATAAATTAATGGTAGAGGATAAGTTCCTATTTTTTTACAAGCTTTCACACTCAAAGAATAATCATTTTATTGCAAACCATTTGTTGGATCGTTTTTGAAGACAACTGATGCTCATTTCTGCGGTCATGATTGATTTATTCCGCTCTAAGTATTTTCGCGGTCGGCTAAGATTTTGAGGCAACCTAACCTAAACTAATTAAACCTATCTGAAACTCCCTTGACCTCTAACTTTAATAAACTCGGCAGCCTTAGAAAAGAGTATTTCAAACTATTTTATTTCATTCCGAAGTGTTATAATTGCTAGAGAAGATTTGTCTGTGATATTATAGCAAGGATAGACTTCGAGCGATGTTTTTCCAATAGATCTGTAGCAACTGAAAGAAATGTTATAATTGTTATAATCTAATTATGTGGTGTATAGATTAATTTTTCTTTAATTAAATAAAAAATAACTAAATTACTCTATAAATTTAAATAAAAAATGAGTAAATGTTTTAAATAGGAATAATACTATATATGTCTAGCTTGCTATAGTTTTGGATGGCAAAAAAGAATAAGATAATTTACATGTATATAAATTAATAAATAAACGTTATTTTCTAACCAGCTGTGAATGAATTTCTGATTCTGAATCCCTGATAACACTTAGAGATATTTGTGAAATCTGTATCTAGGTATTTTCGCGGTCATCTAAAATTTTAAAGCATTCTAACCTCTCCTAACCTAACCTAAGCTAATTAAACCTCTCTGAAACTCACTTGACCTAACTTGGATAAACTCAGCGGCCGCAAAAAGAGTAGCTCACCCTATTTTTTCATTCTATTTCGAAGTGATAGAATTGTTAAAGAAGATTTGACTGTGATATTATAGCAAGGAAAGATTTCAAGTGATATCTTTCCAATAGATTCTTCTGAAATATATGAAAGACTTAGCATTAAGAGTGTCCTCTATTTTGATAAGGCACAATTTGTATTATAGATTATAAACACAAAGTAATAAGACCAAATTAAAAAAAAAATAAATAGTGGGTGACGTTTCGGTAACAGCGTTGTTACCATATTCAGACAAAAGTACTGAATTTTCATTCGCTGAACATTAAGCACTTTTTGTCTGAAGATGGTAACAGCTCTGTTACCGAAACGTCTGACACTATTTTATTTGGATCTGGTCTTATTACCTTGTGTCCTCTATTTTGTTGTCGAGGAGTCAGCTTGTCCGTGACAAAATGAAAATGTGACAAAATAAAAGATAAGTGTGTTGTTGTGTATGCTGTGATGTTGTGTGTTCTGTGCTGTGTGTGTTGAATTTGCTAGTCTTTGTTATAATTTCAGACGTATTTTATGGCTTAAATATATAACCGCAAAACCTATACGTTTTTACCTCTGAATGCTAATATAAATCTAAACGTTATTTTAATATAAATCAAAATTTCTCCAAAACAATTTCCAAATATTGAATTGATAGCCAACTGTAAGAATTAAGTTCTTTGAAAACCTCAAATTAGAATCTCATTGTTCAGCAAGTAGAATAGACTTGATTAGTTCGGTTTTGTCAACTCAAAACAAATTAGTAAGATGTTTATAAGAAAAGGAAAATGATTAAAATATTTTAAAGGCATATTTAATGAATTTTTCTGAAATTAAAAAACATTCTATAATAGCTTTTGATTGCTTTTCATATTTTAGAAATAAAAACTACTTGAGCGCAAATGTTTTTCTAATATATATAAATTGATTTCTTACTATGTGAAAAATATTAGTTCTTCAGATATTATCGTATGATTTTGTTTAGATATAAAAGAGTTAAAAGTCAAAAGCAGCCATTATTAATTTTGTTGAATTATATATTTATTATTATTTGTAACAAATAAATTTACTGGCAATGTGTTTCTTTTCAATAATATCATCAAATTTGATGATTTTGCCACATGAAAATTAGGAAATATAAACTTCAGAATGACAAAGCAATTTATTTAAGGCAAGAACGAACTATGAATGATAAAAAAAGATAAGCAACGAGGGAATTTTACAGAGTAGCAAAATATAAACATAAAAAATGATACTCTGTTAATAAAATAACAAATACTTCCTTACACTATTATTGAAAAGAAATACATTGCCAGTAAATTTATTTGTTACAAATTTTATCGATAGATGGCAATCAAAATTATAAATATATTAATTATAATCTTCTGCTCATATATATTTACATATAGGAATGATGTGTTGATATTCTTCTGTGAAAAAAACGTAAATCTCCTGAAGTCTAATGTCTGCTTTGTAATTCAGCGATGTAACCATTGCAACGTTCACTGGGTCAAAAAAAGAACAATGTGAAAGTTTCACCATTTCTGAAGCATCGACCTTTCAAAGAAGGGTGAATACCATTAGCTTTTTTCAGCTTGTGATTGGTTGGTTTTACAGGAGAGCTGTGGATTGATGTTTTATCGCTTGTCGTCTTGTCATTCCTCCTTGTTTGTCGCCCAGACAACAGGCCTTGAGATATCAGCTATGAACTACAGCATCTTCTAGAGGTTAAGCACGAAAGCTAAAATATCAAATAAAATTATTCTTTGAAAACACACCATATTTCGAGTTCTATGTTGAATCCTATTATAAAAGTATAATTATATACTTGTATATTATCATTGTTTATTATGCATAATCTTATTTTTTTCTGGAGTTGATTATACAAATATTGAACTTTTTTCTATTTAATTCAGATATGTAAATATGTCAATATTTATTGTTTATTGGCAGTTTGAGTGCGCAGAGGGTCGAGTTGAGAGAGATACTTTATTTAGTAAGGAATGTAAATATGTTACTATACCACAGACCAGTATGGCCAATTCAAAATCTAGAACCTTTATACAACTAATCGTAAATTTGAATCATAAAAGCCTTCAAATTCTATGAAGTTTCCCGATGCTTCTGTATAACATTTACTGACCATTCAAACCGCTCTATTGCAAATTGTATTATAAATTAACTTTATATAATATTTACGAACGGAAAAATATGTCCAGGGTAGCCTAGTGGACATGGCATCTGCCCGGTAAGCGGAACACTGTGGGTTCGATTCCCATCCCTGGACACTTTATTTTTCCGTTTATCATTACTGTTCACAATTCATCCTTTCATACTACATCCCTAAGGATAGAAATAGTCGTTATTTCTCCTTAAAATAAATTACAATTTTTCGTTCAAAAGAAACATTTGCGGTAAAATTGTCAAAGTCGTTCGACAATCATAATCCGCATTATATTGTATTATTATTTTCTATGTCTGTCTGGTAAGGACCTATTTAGTTTCTAAAGGTTTCTCTAGGATTTGGACTGAATTGGCGTTAACCACATACAAAACACACAACAAATAGTATTACTCATTTTAGTTTCGTGCAAAGGCGTATGATTAGCATTAAGTATATGTGATTTCAAATATAAATATGTTCATGGTCAACTTGGTAGTTATTAATATGTATTTCATTATCAGTCTATAACATTATGTTTACATCTTTGAATTGTTTTAGGTATCAGAGTTTTATCTCCAATTCATCCTTTTATGAATAAGTGTTAATATATTTATTGAAAGAGAGATTTGTAAACCTTGACAAAGTTTTTGTTCGAATTATTTCGAGTTCCCTGGATTTAAACGTCCAACACTGTTTAATGGTGTTGGAAAAAACACCTGAAGCAGATTTTCTAATCATAAAACTGGGCCCGAGTTAAGACAATGTTCTAAAGGTTACTTCCTCGGCGTGGAACTGAGGAGTGTTCAAGAAGATCTTGTCTGGACTTTCTCAAGGTGGGGAAACCTCCTTCACTGAAGAAATTTGTACATATACAACTGCATATATTTCCCTACATTTTCTCTAACCCTTTATTTACCTCTTACAATCAATACAATTGTTTAAATTGTCAATTGTCTAGAGGTTAGAATCAAT
>CP092865.1:165448903-165508854 GCA_030710605.1 Cordylochernes scorpioides | reverse complement strand
TATCTTTCCTTCAAACCCGTTTGCGAGTTCAAAAAAGCCTCAAATATTTTGACTAGGCATCTCAAGATCAATCATTCAAAAGTGCCCTCAAAAAACGAATGAACACAAATGTTTCCCATCAATTTGGCCATTTGCCATCGACACCAAAAAAGCGACTCCTTTTTTCCCTTCTGTTAATTCTAAGTCCGATATTTAGGGCCGACAATTACATAATGGGTGGTCGTTCACGGATGGTCGGGCAATGTTGACTTGGAAGAATGACACAAATTGCCGCCTGTGCTGACAGCAAAGGCAACTTTGTCCTTTTACTTTTTGAAGCAAGAGTCGCTCAAACCTAATATTGATATCTAGACTCATAGATGACACTTAATGAAGTTGTACCTTTTAGCATGTACATCTGGATTCAGACAATAACTCTGAAAGATATTACAATGAACTTTATTGAAGAAACACAAGATAACCTAGTAAACCAAGTATGAACAAAATTGTTTCTGTCTCCCTCAAAAAAAAAACTTTTGTCCATGAGTGTAAGTAGAATATGGTATATAGAATTTGTTTTTCTTCCTATTTGAACAATAAACATAATAAAACCAAGTTTGACAATTAGACCGCGAATGTTTCTTTCGAACGAAAAATCGAAAATTATTTTAAGGAGAAATAACGATTATTTCTAACCTTAGGGTGGATGAAGTATGAAAGGATGAATTATGAAGAGTAATGATAAACGGAAAAATAAAGTGTCCAGGGATGGGAAACGAACCCATAGTGTTCCGCTTACCGGGCAGATGCCATGTCCACTAGACTACCCTCGACATATTTTTCAATTCGTAAATATTATATAAAGTAATTTATATTAAAATTCCCATCCATGGACACTTTATTTTTCCGTTTATCATTACTCTTCACAATTCATCCTTTCATACTTCATCCCTAAGGTTAGAAATATTGGTTATTTCTCCTTAAAATAAATTTCGATTTTTTGTTCAAAAGAAACATTTGCGGTATAATTGTCAAACTTCGTTCTAAAATTATAAGCCGCATTATATTGTATTATAAACATATTAGCTTATAAAATGAAAGGATTTAAAAGCGCGAATGTTTCTTTTATACATAAAACGAACTTCTACTGCCCTTACTGCGATGAAAAAAAATATATTGGGATGGCTTGGCTCATCAGTGGTGAACCCTCCCAGCGGTTTCGCCAATTTAATCCACCAGACCGCTTCTCAGAGCTCTAATGCTGTATTGGATCATTCTGCTTTTATATGCTACACTGAAGGATGGAATCTTAGAAATGGTCTTCAAGTAAATATGGACATAAGCTTATAGGACAGTAGAATTACATTCAAATATTAGCTTATGTGGAAGGATATATAACGTGTTTATTTGAGCTTAACATGTGGGAAACAATATTACAGGGTGTTCCATTATTTAAATAACGTTTTTGCAACGCTATAGCTCGCGATAGAAGAACGAGATTCGTGTGATGTTATATTAATTCGAAAGAATAAGCATTGATTTATATTTCATCAAAAAAGTATTTTTAAATATTCGGAAATTTTGTAAAAGGTTATGCCCATCTATAGAAATATTGACCTCTCTATAGAAACTATAAATATTGTGGCGAGAAGAAATAATTTATGACTTATTTTATATATAATTAATAAATTAAATAGACAGAAGAATATAATTCTGTATTAAGGAAATTATCATATATGTTCCATAGCTTTGTTGTTTGATTTTCTTTAGCGTTAATTTATTAGCTATATAAAAACCTGTAGTCACCTAGATGTGCTGACATAATAAATAAATAATCTTATTATAAAAAAGGCATCTCTCCTTATCGTGCAACTGGAAGTTGCTGATGCCCTGCGCCATCTATCGGAATAATTATCAACTATTCTCGTTGATTTTTAATTATTACAGAATTGGCCAAATACCCATTCTTGATTAATCAAGAAAAGCTAACCACGGACGTGTTTCGGGCTGTTGGCCCTCATCAGCGTGGTGCAAGCTGTATCTCAACGACCAAAAAACTGGTCATTCACACATCCTGAAAAATCATGAAACGGGTGGTTAAGGCCAGAATTGCGTGAGATCACGACACAATGTGAAAGAATAGTACAAATGTTATATTGATTATATTGATTAATCAATAATGGGTATTTGGCCAATTATGGAATAATTAAAAATAAACGAGAATAGTTGATATATATTCCGATAGATGGCGCAAGCCATCAGCAAATTTCAGTTGCACGATAAGGAGATGCCTTTTTTTTTCATGATTTATGCACCTTATCCCAGTACAATATCACATTTGCACTATTCTTTCAAATAATCTTATGCTGTGTGTGTGTATCATTGTGATCTGTCTATTTATCCATTACTGCGTTAAAATATATTGGAATAAGATTAAATAGGCTTCTCCTGACCGCTCCACAGAACACATGTTTAAGCCTACTTACGCTAATCTTAAAATATCCTTATATTCTTTTATAAGAAGCGTTAAAGTTTTCTTTTGAGTGTCCAGACTATGAAATCTGTGCCACGCTGAGGAGGGCCAATAGACCGAAACGCGGATGTGAATTCTTGATGAATTAAGAAAGGGTATTTATGGTCAATACTCAGGAATAAGTTTAAATCAACATTTAGTTCAAATGTATTCCTATAGATGACGCTATGGCAGAGTTTTAAATGTATATTTCAGGGATCAGCAACGGTCCTTTTCATCATTCAAAGCCTTCTTTTATTTTCATCTTTATTGCACAAATAGGAATTTAAAGACACTATAGATAGTGTATAGACAACTTTAGAGAGATTCTTGTCAATGTGTGGGATCTAAATACACTCATGGATGAAACTTAAAGAAGTTGTACCTGTCATCATGTATATCGGGATTCAGACAATAACTCTGAAAGATATTTCAGTGACCTTTATTGAAGACACGTGTGATAACTGAGTGTGAACAAAATTGCTCCGTCTTCTTAAAAAAAACATGATAGACTTTCCACTTCCTTAAGGTTTGTTCATGAGTGTATATAAATCATCTATTGATTTCTACGCATATAAATATTCCTAGATGTTAAAAAATGAATAAAGCTTCCAGGGCTAAGTTGTTGTTATATATATCGCTGAGAAACATGTCAGAGCGTTCAATATTTATTTATTTCTTCAGACACCACAAATACTCTCTCAGTACATCCTTATATTTCTCTATCACTTAGGTCTCCAGTGATGGAATCTTTTATTACTGTGCATTACGTTTTATGTGCCCCGTCCCTCCCCATTATAGGGGTTCCTCTTTCTCGGGATTCTGAAAGTCCTCTTTATGGACAGCTCGCTGCTCTAGTTTTATTAAAACATCTTCTGGGCCTTTATTTACAACATTGGAGATTCTTGATATATATGAAAAATAGTGCAAAAGTGAATTTGTATTTGGATCAGGTAGATAAATTAAGAAAAAGGCATTTCCTGATTTTACTATTTTTCACATTGATTGGCGTTCTCACGCCTTTCCGACATGAATACCTGTTTCATGGTTTTTCAGGATGCCCCAAAGACCACCTTTTTGGTCGTTGAGGTACAGCCTGCACCACGCTGACGAGGGCCAACAGCCCGAAACGCGGTTAGCTTTCCTTGATTGATCAAGAAACGGTATTTGGCCAATTCTGGAATAATTAAAAATCAAAAATTAGTTGATGGTTATTCTGATAGATGGCGCAAGCCATCAGCAACTTTCAGTTGCACAATCAGGAAATTCCTTTTTTCCTTCTCTCTCTCTCTCTCTCTATATATATATATATATATATATATATATATATATATATGTCATAACTTGCGTAATACCCAAGAGGTATAATTTATTTTTGCCAAAATAGGTATTATATTAATAAGTAACTGCAAATATGTTAATATTGTGTTAAAATGTGAATACAGGTGCATCTATCTATAAATACACTGTACAAAATAAACATGGCAGACATCGCGGGCGAATGCTACGGCACGCCACGTGTGCGCGCTCATCATTTGGCTGGAACTAATTCTTTGAAGTTTACGTGCATAACTGTTGCATCCTTCCATTCGATCACGACATATATATATATTATAGTGATACATATAATACTTGCTGTGGTTCTATTGAGTAAATGGGTACTAAATGGTATTGGTATGCAGTCGTGTTGAAAATCTAGAAAATATAAATAAAAACAGTTTTAAATCACAATTTGCTTTAATTCTGCTAATGAAAGAATTTAATATGAAATACCTGATTTGAGGCGTAAAGAAGAAAATAAAATATTACATATTTACATATTTAGAAAAAGGCATCTCCTTATCGTGCAACTGAAAGTTGCTGATGGCTTGCGCCATCTATCGGAATAAATATCAACTATTCTCGTTGATTTTTAATTATTCCAGAATTGGCCCAATACCCATTCTTGGTTAATCAAGAAAGGCTAACCACGGACGCGTTTCGGGCTGTTGGCCCTCATCAGCGTGGTGCAAGCTGTACCTCAACGACCAAAAAAATTGGTCATTAAAGCATCCTGAAAAATCATGAAACGGCGAAACATGAGACCGCGACTCACGCAATTCTGGCCTTAACTACCCGAAATTTAAGTAATGATCAGGACAAAGTATTTTTCCATATTTTAAATAAACCTTAAATGGAAGAGACATATGAAATTTATTTTGATATTTCAACGCACTGCTGACTTTACTTTTGTAAGATAAGTGTAGTTGAATGAAGAGGAGTGAGCCTTTCGTGTAAATATGGAAATAAGTTGCTATAGATCCAAGATATAAGAAATTAAACACCACACACACAAACACACAAAGCACGAATATTTATTTTCAAACCAAATGATACAGACTTTCAACTATCCTTACTGCTTGTCCTTATTGTTTGCGGAAGAGGATTGCTCGATGCAAATATTTATTTTATAATTCTCTACTGTCATAAAAGCTTATGTCTATAATTTTATTAAATATTATTTCTGAGCTTCCACTCTTCAGTGTGGCGTATAAGCGCAGAATGATCCAACACAGTATTAGAGCTCTAAACGCGGTCTGGTGGAATGAGTTATCTGAACCTCTGGGAGTGTTCTCCACTGATGAGCCATACCCTCCCCATATTTTCAATCGTTGTAAGAACAATAATTTGGTGTCAGTTCCTATATATAGATGACGCGTTATTGTCTTGTATTTATATTTATACTAGCCGAATGACCCGGGCAACGCCCGGGGTTTACCCGATTAAATGCTTTTATTCAAATGCTATCCGTTACAATTATAAATTGGCGCCGTGGATGTCATTCTTGTATAATATATAAATGAGTTTTAAAAATTGTAAAAAAAAAAAAAATGCATCGGCCGGGAATCAAACCCGGGCCGCACGCATGGCAGGCGAGCATTCTACCACTGAACCAACGATGGTTATGAGAAATGGCCATATTTGGGTATTTATTCCATTCACAAAGCAAACGGTGACAGAATTGATTAAGAATTGTTGCTTGATTATGACGCTGATAACTGTATATATTAATATCCTTCATTGAAATCAAATTCGTCGTGGAAAGCGATATAGGGTCGCAAAGACAACATCTAAAATAAGCTATTTTTCTATCTTGTAATAATTTTATAGAATAAACTGTATTGACAAAGAAAGGAACGAGGGGAATGTATATTAATTTATTAATAAAAGACATTCGCTGAGAGAAGAGTTTCTCTTATATATAATGACAATACAAGCATTCGGGTTCAACAGCCCTTCGACGGGTATAACTACGTTACTGAGGTTCTCTGAATTCAAACCAATCCATATATAGAACGAAATTTGACAATTTTACCGCAAATGTTTCTTTTGAACGAAAAATATAAATTTATTTTAAGGAAAAACAACGATTATTTCCAACCTTAGGGATGAAGTATGAAAGGATCAATTGTGAAGAGTAATGATAAACAGAAAAATAAAGTGTCCAGGGATGGGAATCGAACCCACAGTGTTCCGCTTACCGGGCAGATGCCATGTCCACTAGGCTACTATATACAGTGAAGTAGGAAATATAATAAATATGCAAAAATAATAACTCATCCCTCAGAGTCTTTTATTTATAATTTTTACCGAAAGGTATTATAATATAATTACACTAGCATATTCATTTTTTAAATTCAATAATGATATATCCTATGTATTTGGCGTGTACATGGAGGCTAACGTAAGCCTAATTCAAACATGCCGTAGTAGACTCGGCTGTACAAATCCCCATTTGATTGCGTGCAGTCTCAGGTGGGGGCTGAAAGCTTCAAGATTGAATGTTTCCCTTCTTTCTTTTTTTAAACGTCGCCATTGTCTTGAGTATCGTCTGCTTAGACATGTCTCTCACATTACCCTCCGGCCATACTTTGTTTGATGCTGAGATTTCTCTTAAAAGTTGTGTAATATAGAGTGCCATCTTATTTATATAATGTAGATTGTGTGATTTAATTTAGATTCTTTCTTTTAAAAATGATATGTGATAAAGTACAATTTGGATTATAGATTAGAACTACAAGTTAATAAGACTAGGTCCAAAGGAGGGTTCATTATTGATGAGCCAAGCCATTTCAAATCTTTTCCATTTATTAGAGAAATATCTCCTATATAAGTTTAGACTAGTAGTAAATTTCTGTTTGTGTAATAAATACTTAATTGAGCCTTTATGTACAATTTGAGAATACCTTCAATTTATATATATACCCCCACCCCTCTCTATACACCTTTCTAAAATTATTGTAATCTAGAATTTTTTTCATTTGAAAAATTGGGAAAAAAGCAATATTTCAAAAATAATTTTATTTTTACTACATAGTAATAAGATCAAATCTAGATAAATAAATAGTGCGTGATGTTCTGGGTAACAATATGTTTTACCATCATCAGACAAAAACAAAAATTACACACTTGATAACAGTACTAACTATTTAAAAACATGCTGTGATATTTTCTTTCATTCAGTTCTTTGTTTAATGATGGTAACAACGCTGTTACTGAAACATCATACGCATGTTTATTTTTTCAAACACAAAACAAACTTCTACTGTCCTTACTGCGATGAAAAATATATTGTATGAAAATATTTTTCATCGCAGTAAGGACAGTAGAAGAGTTTGTTTTGTGCTAAAGAATAAACATGCATGCTTTATAATCCTTCCGTTTCTTATGTATATACTAGCCGAATGACCCGGACAACGCCCGTGTTTTAATTTAGACACGTGGACCTGTTGGATCATTAACGCCCATGTTTTACCCGATTGAATGTTTTTATTCAAATACTATTTGTTACAATTATAAATTGGCGCCTTAAATAAATGCATATATCAGTTAATAACTATAGCCTATGTGCTTTATCTGTCTATGTACTGTTGGCTTCCGTAGGCGTCTCTTACTGGGAAAATGAAAGAGAGGATTCCATTTAATTATTAATTAATATATGCATTTATTTAAGAAGCGACCCGCTCCAACACAATAGTTACAAAAACCAATAAGCGAGTGGGGGGGCAAAGTCAAAAACAAAGTGTCTCGCGCAGTGGCGGCGCCATCGTAGCGAACCAATAGGAGAGCGCCATTCCAAAAAAAAAAGCAAACGGTGACAGAGATGAAGAACGCATGACGCTCGTAACTGTATATATGGCACTTCATCGCCTTATATCAATATAAATAGTGTATGATGTTTCAGTAACAGCGTTGTTACCATCATCAGACGAAATAATTAATGATTTTTCTTTCACTTATCTCAAATGATAAGGCATAATTTGGATTATAGATTAAAACTACAAGGTAATAAGACCAAATAAATAGTGTGTGACGTTTTGTAACAGCGTTGTTACCATCATTAAACAAAAGAATGAACAATTATTTCATTTATCTTACAAGATAAAGCACAACTTGGGTTTTAGATTAGAACTACAAGGTAATAAGACCAAATCCAAATAGATAAATAGTGTATGATGTTTCAGTAACAGCGTTGTTACCATCATCAGACAAAGGATTGAAAAAAAATATCACAGCATGTTCTTAAATAGTTAATATTGTTATCAATGGGGTAAACATTTTTGTTTTGTTTTTGTCTAATGATGGTAAAACATATTGTTACCCAGACGTCACACACTATTTATTTATTTTGATTCGATCTTATTACCGAGTAGTAAAAACAATATAATTTTTGAAATATTGCTTTTTTTCCTATTTTTTTTATCAAAGATTCTAGATTACAAGACTTTTAGAAAGGTGTATAGAAAGGGGGGGGGGTAATATAAAAATTTTCATATAAATTGAAGAAATTTACAAATTCTACATAAATGCTCAATTAGGTATTTATTACACACACACACACACACAAACAGAAATTTACAACTAATATTAATATTTTTAATGAGTATTTTAACCATTTTTCTTCTTTTTTCGACGTTTAACGTTGAAATAAAGAATTAAAAATTCTAAAAGTTAATAAATTCATTATTCGTGTTATATTTAATGTATATCATCTTTTATAAATAAAAATTATATTTAAGGATAATATTTATATAAAATTCATGTTGATATAACGTGTTTTATATTTTGTATTAAATACAAAGATCCGTCTCTTCATTCTGTAATGGTAAATTTTATCAGCACAGAAGATTAAGTCAATATACCGATTATAATTATTTATATGTTTATAATAAGTTTCGAATTTTGATATGTTTATAATGTAAAATTAGTTTAATTATAATCATTTATGTAAATAGATTGCTGAATAATTGCAATGACGATTAAAAAAGGTATACACCGATCAAATTAATTGCAAAAAGTTTCTTTAATAAAGAATAATTTGCAATTAATATGATCGGTGTATACCTTTTTTAAATTTATGTAAATCTTCGTAGTATGTTCGGCGGGTTAATGTTTTATAAATCAAAAATTAAGTTATCACAAAACTTATTCATGGCGAAAGAAAAGATTCTCTTCTGAGCACCAGTTTTTTGAGTCCAATATTTCTGTTTTGTCTTGATCTCCTTCTGGTATATCTTGACTTATATCCAAGCCATGGACATACATATAAGACTTCAATGTGAAAACCTAATTCTATTTGGTGAGATGCTGTTGAATCTTTTTTTAAGACAACTCTCAGATTTATAAAATTAAAACTTTTAACATTTTTTAGATATAGAGATAGAAACGAGTTGATTACCTCATATTTAAGGCTACAAAAAATTTCATATTTACATACATCGTTCTAACCAGATTAAACTTATGCAAAACAGACAACAAAGAAAATAAATAAATTAATGGTAGAGGGTAAGTTCCTATTTTTTACAAGCTTTCACACTCAAAGAATAATCATTTTATTGCAAACCATTTGTTGGATCGTTTTTGAAGACAACTGATGCTCATTTCTGCGGTCATGATTGATTTATTCCGCTCTAGGTATTTTCGCGGTCGGCTAAGATTTTGAGGCAACCTAACCTAAACTAATTAAACCTATCTGAAACTCCCTTGACCTCTAACTTTAATAAACTCGGCAGCCTTTGAAAAGAGAGTATTTCAAACTATATTTTATTTCATCTCGAAGTGTTATAATTGCTAGAGAAGATTTGTCTGTGATATTATATAGCAAGGATAGACTTCGAGCGATGTTTTTCAAATAGATTTGTAGCAGCTGAAAAAAATGTTGTTATTGTTATAATCTAATTATGTGGTGTATAGATTAATATTTCTTTAATTAAATAAAAAATAACTAAATTACTCTATGAAATGTAAATAAAAAATGAGTAAATGTTTTAAATAGGAATAATACTATATATGTCTAGCTTGCTATAGTTTTGGATGGCTGAAAAAGAATAAGATAATTTACATGTATATAAATTAATAAATAAACGTTTTTTTCTAACCAACAGTGAATGAATTTCTGATTCTGAATCCCTGATAACACTTAGAGATCCTTGTGAAATCTGTATCTAGGTATTTTCGCGGTCATCTAAAATTTTAAAGCATTCTAACCTCTCCTAACCTAACCTAAGCTAATTAAACCTATCTGAAACTCACTTGACCTAACTTGGATAAACTCAGCGGCCGCAAAAAGAGTAGCTCACCCTATTTTTTTATTCTATTTCGAAGTGATAGAATTGTTAAAGAAGATTTGACTGTGATATTATAGCAAGGAAAGATTTCAAGTGATATCTTTCCAATAGATCCTTCTGAAATCTGTGTCCAGGTATTTTCGCGGTCAGTTCTTCTTTCTTATCTCCACACTGGGTGAAGTAGAATGCGTCTGCCTTTGTCATTAAGACTGGGAGCACTACTCAGTGGCAGGCCGACTTAGCTCCAAAAGAAATGGCCGCCTCTTACATGAGGAAAAGACGCCATGTGCAGCCGCTCCTAACATGGGAGTACAAACGCTGCTCATCCTGTATCCCTGGATCAGGAGCCCTTACAGGGTACTATCAGCCGGGCAAGCTGAGCCCAGGTTTTTAGTGAGCTTGTTACTGCTCCCCTCCTCCTTTTTCATCCGGGCTTGGGACCGGCAAGGGCGGAGTTTCGCGGTCAGTTAAAATTTTAAAACATTCACACCTACCCTAATTAAACCTGAAACTCACTTGACCTAACTTGGATAAACTCAGCGGTCGCAAAAAGAGTAGCTCACCCTATATTCTATTCTATCTCAAAGTGTTAGAATTGTTAAAGAAGATTTGACTGTGATATTATAGCAAGAAGAGACTTCACGTGATATCTTTCAAATAGATCCTTCTGAAATATATGAAAGACTTAGCATTAAGAGTGTCCTCTATTTTGATAAGACACAATTTGTATTATAGATTATAAACACAAAGTAATAAGACCAAATCCAAATAAATAAATAGTGTGTGACGTTTCGGTAACAATATTGTTACCATATTCAGACAAAAGTACTGAATTTCCAATCGCTGAACATTAAGCACTTTTTGTCTGAAGATGGTAACAGCTGTTACCGAAACGTCACACACTATTTATTTGGATCTGGTCTTATTACCTTGTGTCCTATATTTTGTTGTCGAGGAGTCAGCTTGTCCGTGACAAAATGAAAATGTGACAAAATAAAAGATAAGTGTGTTGTTGTGTATGCTGTGTTGTTGTGTGCTGTGTTGTTGTGTATGCTGTGTTGTTGTGTATGCTGTGTTGTTGTGTGCTCTGTGATGTGTGTGTTGAATTTGCTAGTCTTTGTTATAATTTCAGACGTATTTTATGGCTTGAATAAATAACCGCAAAACCTATACGTTTTTACCTCTGAATGCTAATATAAATCTAAACGCTATTTTAATATAAATCAAAATTTCTCCAAAACAATTTCCAAATATTGAATTGATAGCCTACTGTAAGAATTAAGTTCTTTGAAAACCTCAAATTAGAATCTCATTGTTCAGCAAGTAGAATAGACTTGATTAGTTCGGTTTTGTCAACTCAAAACAAATTAGTAAGATGTTTATAAGAAATGGAAAATGATTAAAATATTTTAAAGGCATATTTAATGAATTTTTCTGAAATTAAAAAACATTCTATAATAGCTTTTGATTGCTTTTCATATTTTAGAAATAAAAACTACTTGAGCGCAAATGTTTTTCTAATATATATAAATTGATTTCTTACTACTCTTATATTCGAATGTGAAAAATATTAGTTTTTCTGATTATCGTATGATTTTGTTTAGATATAAAAGAGTTAAAAGTCAAAAGCAACCATTATTAATTTTGTTGAATTATACATTTATTATTATTTGTAACAAATAAAATTACTGGCAATGTGTTTCTTTTCAATAATATCATCAAATTTGATGATATTGCCACATGAAAAATTAGGAAAGATTAACTTCAGAATGACAAAAGCAATTTATTTAAGGCAAGAACAAACTATGAATGATAAAAAAGATAAGCAACGAGGGAATTTTACAGAGTAGCAAAATATAAACATAAAAAAATGATACTCTGTTAATAAAATAACAAATACTTCCTTACACTATTATTGAAAAGAAACCCCCATTGCCAGTAAATTTATTTGTTACAAATTTTATCGATAGATGGCAATTGAAATTATAAATATATTAATTATAATCTGCTCATATATATTTACATATAGGAATGATGTGTTGATATTCTTCTGTGAAAAAAATGTAAATCCCCTGAAGTCTAATGTCTGCTTTGTAATTCAGCGATGTAACCATTGCAACGTTCACTGGGTCAAAAAAAGAACAATGTGAAAGTTTCACCATTTCTGAAGCATCGACCTTTCAAAGAAGGGTGAATACCATTAGCTTTTTTATAGCTTGTGATTGGTTGGTTTTACAGGAGAGCTGTGGATTGATGTTTTATCGCTTGTCGTCTTGTCATTCCTCCTTGTTTGTCGCCCAGACAACAGGCCTTGAGATATCAGCTATGAACTACAGCATCTTCTAGAGGTTAAGCACGAAGCTAAAATATCAAATTAAATTATTCTTTAAAAACACACCATACTTTAAGTTCCATGTTGAATCCTATTATAAAAGTATAATTATATACTTGTATATTATCATTGTTTATTATGCATAATCTTAATTTTTTTCTGGAGTTGATTATACAAATATTTAACTTTTCTATTTAATTCAGATATGTAAATATGTTAATATTTATTGTTTATTGGCAGGTTGAGTGCGCAGAGGTTCGAGTTGAGAGAGATTATTTAGTAAGGAATGTAAATATGTTACTATACCACAGACCAGTATGGCCAATTTAAAATCTAGAACCTTTATACACAACTAATCCTAAATTTGAATCATAAAAGCCTTCAAATTCTATAAAGTTCCCCGATGCTTCTGTATAACATTTACTGACCATTCAAGCCGCTCTATTGCAAATTGTATTATAAATTAACTTTATATAATATTTACGAACGGAAAAATATGTCCAGGGTAGCCTAGTGGACATGGCATCTGCCCGGTAAGCGGAACACTGTGAGTTCGATTCCCATCCCTGGACACTTTATTTTTCCGTTTATCATTACTCTTCACAATTCATCCTTTCATACTTCATCCCTAAGGATAGAAATAGTCGTTATTTCTCCTTAAAATAAATCTCGATTTTTCGTTCAAAAGAAACATTAGCGATTAAATTGTCAAAGTCGTTCGACAATCATAAGCCGCATTATAATGTATTATTGTTTTCTATGTATGTCTGGAAAGGACCCATTTAGTTTCTAAAGGTTTCTCTAGGATTTGGACTGAATTGGCGTTAACCACATACAAAACACACAACAAATAGTATTGCTCATTTTAGTTTCGTGCATAAGTGTATGATTAGCATTAAGTATATGTGATTTCAAGTATAAATATGTTCATGGTCAACTTGGTAGTTATTAATATGTATTTCAATATCAGTATATAACATTATATTTACATCTTCAAATTGTTTTAGGTATCAGAGAAGTTTTACCATGACAAATGTCACCGATATATAGCCTTTATCTCCAATTCATCCTTTTGTGAATAATTGTTAATATGTTTATTGAAAGAGAGATTTGTAAACCTTGACAAAGTTTTTGTTCGAGTTATTTCGAGTTCTCTGGATTTAAACGTCCAACACTGTTTAATGGTGTTGGAAAAAACACCTGAAGCAGATTTTCTAATTATAAAACTGGGCCCGAGTTAAGACAATGTTCTAAAGGTTACTTCCTCGGCGTGGAACTGAGGAGTGTTCAAGAAGATCTTGTCTGGACTTTCTCAAGGTGGGGGAAACCTCCTTCACTGAAGAAATTTGTACATATACAACTGCATATATTTCCCTACATTTTCTCTAACCCTTTATTTACCTCTTACAATCAATATAATTGTTTAAATTGTCAATTGTCTAGAGGTTAGAATCAATAAGCATACTGTCAAACGAATTGTAACCATTGAAGTTTTTATAGAACCTGGGTGGGGGGTTATTTCAATTTTTAATTTCTGTTGTGGCTGCTCTTTCTTCTTCACCAAGTTTTAAAAAAATCATTCGAAATGGCTATACTCGTATATATGAACGCTAAAAAATCAAAGCTAAAAACGAACCAATACAGGCTTATAGACTAATAAGGAAGATACGCAAAGCAGTAAAATCCTCAACTTCTTCTTCTTTCTTATCTCCACTCAATCATATTAGGGTGTCAAGCTTGAGACGTTTTGCGGTGTCTGCTGGGGAGAAGTAGAGCCCATCAATGGATGTGTCAATACATTCAATAATGTGTTTTGGGGTTGCAGGTTCAGAATGGCACTTAGTACAGAGTGGAAATCTAAATCTAATTTATGACAATCGCTAATCTTACATTTTTACATACAGATAAAAAATTTCATAATATAACAACTACAAAAAACAATATATTGACAGATTTACTCGTTTAGTAAGTATGGTACCGCTGCAGAGAGAGTTTAAAAATAAATTAAAAATTATAATATTGTCACGTGTGTGGAAAATTAGGAAAGACAAATTTCGGGATGACACAGCAATTTATTTAAGGCAAATACAAATTATGAATGATAAACAAAAGATAAGCAACGAGGGAAGTTTAGAGAGTAGCAAAATATAAACATCAACAATAATACTCTGTTAATACAATAATAAACCTTGCTACATAGCTCCTTCCATTGGGAGCTGTGACCTACAGCTTGAAGCTTGTAATTATTGTAGTTAGTGACATGGATTTGACGTGCTTCTGCCAAGAATTCCATCGAAGTCTTGGAACTTGTCCCATAGTACTTTTGCGTCCTTTTTCTTGCGGCGTGAAGAGCGGCTTTGTCGTCGTATCGTCTATAGGGGCATCGTCATCTTGGAGGAAAGTCTTGGCTTTGACACAGCGGTGGAATCCTGGAGTCAGTCCCTGAAATTTTATATCACAGCCCCCATGGCCTCTAGGTCTTCTTGGCGATCTTCAGCTTGTGTTCCCTAATTTACCCAGCATCTTCACCAAAATGCCACGTGGAAAATTAGGAAAGACAAACTTCAGGATGAAACAGCAATTTATTTAGAGCAAATACAAATTATAAATTGTAAAAAAAAAAAAAAAAGATAAGCAATGAGGGAAGTTCACAGAGTACCAAAATATAAACATCAAAATAATATTCTGTTAATAAAATAATAAATACTATGCTACAATATCAAATAAGAATTAATAAAGACGGCACTTCACGGGATAAGTAGATAATCGTTCATACCAAGAAGGAAGAATCCTACAATTCCGTAAATATGCTTTTAGGTAAATTGAATTCCTAAATGTAAATAATTCGGTGTTCAGTTGTAAATGAATCCGGAGTATAGGGCCAAGTTTTAACAGCTGGTTGTAATATAAAGCGCAGTAACTATATCGTATATATCTTTATTTACGGGGCTGCTAACCAAAATGAATAATTTTTGAGCCCCGATGGACGCATAAAGCGGAATATAAACAAAGCACTGTTGGAGGGGCCTGGGGATGGATGGCCAGGGGATCATCGCCAGGTGAGGCCAGGAGAGCCGGGATATAGTAACTATATCAGGCGATTGGGTGCATACAGAACCTATCGGAACTGAGTAATGTGCAGGGAGACGTTGATATTGTGGATGGAGGGGGTTTATCCCGGGGATGGACGGTCTAATAGCTGCGTGGCACGCCACGTGCCGATCGTTAGCGCTGCCGGTCATTGTGTCCTACGCACGGCTTATGGACAATGAGGATGGTTCACCAGCGTTATTCCACCTGGTTCACTTTAAATCGATTCTCCTGTGCATCTATAAACCACATCATGGAGGAAGATAATGGATTGAGTCATCTGTTCTATATCTATTGACGTCTTGCTAAGAGCGGTATCAATCAAATTAGCAAAGAACGCCGTGAATGATGAACGTTTAATGATTAACACCATTTTTTTAGTGAGACAATCGATCTCAACTTAGAGACGACCGACCAAATGATACTCATGATTGTATCCTCGCTGTTAACGTCCCAATGTCATGTTAATAACTACTATGGCTTAAAATTCTCTCTCTATAGGATTATATATTATTTTTTAATTATCCCATTGTATAATGCCATGGAGATTAAATTCAGGGATTAAATTTTCATTCTTAGTAAGGTTGGAATCTAGGTTCTGTCTTGAGGCTCTCATACATTCCAAGAGGTGGTCTGGTGAGGCTTCTTTGGTCCTGTAGATGGTACATTGTGGGAAGGTCGGAATATATCCTTGATGCAGTGAGTACTACCTGGCCACATATGGCAGCCTTCGTCATGTTTGGATTCTTCCATATAACATCTCTCTATTGAGCCTATATGACCCTATTCCATAGATCTTCAGTTTAACCATTTCCACGCTATATTTTCTTGATACCAAAGTATCGCGGCTTTGTTCTATTTTTCACTCCAAACAGCATCCAGCACAGAAATCCAAACTTTTTTTTATTTAGTGAAAAATACATTTAAATGTTCGCGACTGAAGGAATTCAATCTGTATTTAAATGATTTGTTGGATTATAGGGTTGGGTCTTGAAAGTTACTTTTAGGTCGTAATTTGTGGCTTCTTGGAAGGATATACGTATCTTGGCTTTATTGTGGATTTTGATGAATAAATGACCGTAATATGGTTCAATTTATAGTTATAATCACATTATTTTTTTATATCAATTTAAAGCGCTATGTCCCCCTAGGGACACTTGCGCTGTCATACGTGTATGTCTTTACATTTGTCTATACATATATATACAATAATTTTAGGCCGTAAATAGAATAGTCAAATGATGTTAACAATGAGAAAGAGAGAGAAAAAATGAGAAAAGAACTGTATACATGGAAAGAAGTGTCTGTCAATATGGACAATAATATAGTATTTTTAAAAATCGAAGAATTTTATATTATTAATATTATAACATTTGAATGTACAACATGTGGAAAATCACATTTATTACTTCTCCAGATGAAAATCCAGAAGAGTATACTGTTCAATGACTATACCTGATGCGTGCTAACTTTTAATTTCGAATTCTCATGAAGGTTGGATGATGTTCACTGAAACATTTATAAGAATAAAGATTTTCCTCTGGCCAAGATATCAATTGGTGTTGTAGTATTAAAATACTATATTCACAGAGTATCATCATCTCTAGGTGAGATCCATTAACAAAACCAAGCCTACTGCTTTTGATTAGTTGTTATTTTAAATAGTTGTTGTCTTTTCCTGTTAAAAGCTAATATCTTCAGTTATTATTGCTAACTAGTTGAACTATACACTCATAGACATAACTGAAGGAAGTTGTACCTTTTACCATGTATATCGGGATTCAGACAATAACTCTGAAAGATATTATAGTGACCTTTATGGAAGACATACGAGATAACCTAATGTGAACAAAATTGCCTCTGTCTCCTTAACACAAACAAAAGACCGGTGACAAAGACTTTTTACTTCCTTAATTTTTTCAATGAGCGTAGAATTCTTGTGAGTTATTTAATATATATAATTAGATATATGATTAGCATCAAGAACACATACTTTTTTAAATCCACTATTAATTGAACCTGTATATTACAAAAGGTAATACCAATGTTGTTGTTGTCGTGTCCACTCTTCATTGGAAAATGGGTGCCGTTGCCATGTTAGTCACCTTGGACCAGAATTTGGTCAAATATTCCAAGGGTCCAGGGGAGACTGGTGTGGTCGGATTTCTCCAACCAGACCACCCAATAATATGGCATTAGAAATACATGGGAGAAGAACTATCCTGCGGTGAAAAGGAGAAACATCCGTAGAAATCTTTGAATAAAGAAACGATTTGAGATATGTTAAACGTTTCTCAAAATATTTTGAAATTTCATATCATTGATTCATAATTTACACAAATCTGAAATCAGTCAGTTTATAAAATATTGGGCACACATACAGTAGATCCTCCCTGTAAAGGACACCTAATTGCAGAGCCAACGTGTCCTTTAGGGAGAGATGTTCTCCTCCCGGAGAGTTGCTTAATTGTAAAAATGGTAATTTTGCAAATGAAAACTGTCCTTAGTGGAGAGGTGTCTGCTAAAAGGAGGCTCTACTGTAACAATTTTCCATTTGAAGAAGTTGAAGAAAAACATGGAAAAAAAAGTTGGCTCAAGTTGAGTTTTAGTGGCATGTAACTGAATGATTACATTTTGAATGTAAAAAGTTTTAAAATAGCAACATTTGGACATCTTTTTTAAACTTTCGATGCATCTACTAGCCTTTAAACATTCATGTCAAAATTTCATGATATTCCACCCAGTTCCTCTCTCTGCGTGTAACAATTTCTATATTACTAATGAATTAAAATATTGTTACATATCATTTGGTGATCTATAATTGTTTTAATATTATTGTTTATTGTTTATTATATCGTTGTATCTAAAGAATTCAGTTTAAATGAATTTTATAATGTCGTTTTTCATTTCTCTCATCTGGTTTACAATATCATTTAAATCTTCAGACAAGGTGTGAGTTCAATCTTGATTTGAAATCAAAGAAAAGCCTTTTTCAAATGAAAATAAATTTTACAGATAAATTCGGAAATAAATACACTGATATAGAAATAAAGTGTGAATAAACATTTTTCTTTTTATAAAATATTCATACAAAAAAATAATCAATGATAAAAAGGGCAATGAGACCTGACAAAAACAATCTGACAACACTTCAGATAATGGTGAGAAGAGTTGAATCAAACGACACACACAGAATATGTAATAAACGCATCAATATTTGAAGAGGCCCTAGAGCATGTATGTCAAGTATTGATAAAATAATCAATTCGAATGACATTAGAAAAAAAAGAGAGAGAACGGGGGGAGAAAATTGGAAGAATTAGAGGGTAATGGAGAAGGTTGCATGATAGAATCATCGCTGTCATCCCAGATAAAACCGCCCCTACTGCTGCTAGATTCTACTGCAATTAGCAATGATCTTCCTCTAAAGGAGGGGGATTGGTGAAAAAGGATTTTCGTGTTGTTTTTAAAAAGGAGGGGTGGGGGGCGGTCTCGTGGATAAAAGATTGGATTAAGTAGATATAATATAAAGAACGGGGGGAGGGGGGGGGGGGGTTGCAATTGTAGTGCCTAGCACACACACACACACACACCATATGGGGTGTTATTAATCTTGTAGCCCCCTGGAGACAATGCCCCATTGTTGGAATATGGATGAAACCTTCTGATTGTTTCTGATTAATGGGAAAGCAAGCTGGTGCCCTAATCTTTGGACGATGTGTTTGTTTGGCGTGTTCCATTCACGTCCATTTATATGGATTTGGGAGCATTCTCTCTCATTAGATCCTCCAGGGGGAAAGACCGGGGATTGTTGTTTACCTGCCCTCGCCTGAAGAACCATTCTCTAGGCATCTTGTGTAAGACCTCAATGAAGACTTTAAAATGTTGAATTTTTCTCTGTTCTGTCAATCCTATACAAAACGCTTGTTCGGCGGTGCAACTACTAAAATTGAAAGGATACAGAGAAGTTTAGCATGGCCCCTGCACAAGGATGACACGCAAATTTTTAAAGCGCTCCGTATAGAACAGATTTCTACAATCAGTCAACTGTAAAGGATTAATAATTTGAGAAAGCTCCCATACAGTTTGATAGTGATGTTCTTATTTTAAATTATTGATCAAAGGCACTTGAATATAAGTACTGACATAAATACAGAAAGTAGTTCCGGATTACCGACCATATCACAGATGAAAGAGTATTCGCCTTCAACGTTCAAATGCTCGGGGGAAGAATTAACGCTCTTTCTTTCAAATTTTATGAAACCAATTTCGGTGAAATTAGTAGACTCGATGAAAAAGAGTTTGAAAGCTTTGGCTCATCGGTGGTGAACCTCTACAAAAATTTCATCACTTTAATTCACTAGATTACTACAACTATTGTATTGTTAATTTTGATTATATATAGGTTCATTTTGGTGATGGTCTTCAAGGAAACTATATGTAATGTAAACAACAAATACATCATTGCCTATTTAATATTTAACAATAACAAATAGAACTTTAAAATGTTAAACGAAGGCAAATTTGTGGCAAAAGTATTTTCCTTTTTAACTGATTTTAAAATTATAATCAGTTTTTGATTATAAAAAAGGGTTAAGTCTTTAATAATTCACGGTCCCTTAGATTACTGTGAATACAACGTTATTAACATCAATTTAAAATATTTCTAATATTTATGAACATGTAGTTTGGTGGTTTGAGGACTACAAAGAATTATTAAGCAAAATTTGATCCATTTGATAGTAGTTGGTTTGATGTGGTACTAAAGTTGTTGGTAGAACTTCGTCATCAAAGCTACAAGCTCAGTCTTCATCAGTTCAGAAACTTCCTGAGAAAGGATCTGGTATCCTGAATTCTACCATTAAATGGAAATTTAGATGATTAAATGTAAATTCCAGATGGATAAATATTTTGCAACGTATCTTCCTAACTCTAGCAACCACCAACTATGGGCATTCACAATAGAAATTATAGACCTATTTGTTAATATCAAAATTAGTGACACTAATAAGAGTTAGTGAACGTTAGACCTTTATATGGATGCATGAAAATATAGGAATATATACTATTTCAATCGGCAAAGAATAAAAAAGCAAATGATCCATTTTGCTCATATGATCCTTGGTAAGAGTCAACCTATATCTGTAGAATTGTGATAATCAGTAATTCCATAGATGCGAACACCAATAGCCATAGGACTGAATGTCTGTAGTAAGTCAGGAGGTATCCAACGAATATTTAGACCATAGTCCTATAACTCTCAGGTCGCGAGGAAAGTTAGAAACAGAATTGCTCTCTTAGTCAGTTGGCCACAGACTGAAAGCTCGGCTCTTGAATCGTGTTTTGAAAAATCAGAAAATTAACTGCTGATGCATAGTTAAAGATAATAAAAATAGATAGACTATAAAATACCAATTAAAGTAACCACAAACACCTAATAACTTTAGATGGACTAGTACATGCTGCACACACACTCTCACAGGTTAGTATATACAGTCACTACATTTCAGGGAAATAGGCCTATTCAATCTCTCAGCGCACATTTCTATACAATTAATATTTACAATATTGTCCTCTAAGCCAGAGCCGAAAGAATACTCTATGAATACTACAAGTTGAAGAGCCAAAACAAACGCTATGAAGACAACATGTTAATGTTCCATGAAGATAACAAATTGGAGAGTCGAAACAAATGCTATATGTGGAGACAACAGACAAAAAAAAATAGATAGATGTTGAAGTTTTACACTAGAACATCCAATAAGCACATGACTGGTTAGCCGTGTGGAAACACCACAGATCAGTGCAGCGGCATTCCAAGCACGCCTGACCACCGCACGCATCAGGTGACGGTGTTATCAGGTTCCCAGAACTCCCTTCACGTGAGATATGCATTTATTAGCGCCACTTCAGAGTCTGATAAACTTGATGACACAGTTTGGTGGATCCGGATTATAACTTACTAGTAGATGGCACACTGTTCCCAAAGCGGACCAAAGTTCGAACTTGGACAAACTAGAGGTTGACACACTGTTCCCAATCCGGACCAAAGTTCGAACTTGGACAAACTAGAAGATGACACACTGCTCCCAATCCGGACCAGAGTTCGAACTTGGACAAACTAGAGGTTGACACACTGTTCCCAATCCGGACCAAAGTTTGAACTTGGACAAACTAGAAGATGACACACTGCTCCCAATCCGGACCAGAGTTCGAACTTGGACAAACTAGAGGTTGACACACTGTTCCCAATCCGGACCAGAGTTTGAACTTGGATAAACTAGAGGTTGACACACTGTTCCCAATCCGGACCAGATTTTGAACTTGGACAAACTAGAAGATGACACACTGCTCCCAATCCGGACCAGAGTTCGAACTTGGACAAACTAGAGGTTGACACACTGCTCCCAATCCGAACCAGAGTTCGAACTTGGATAAACTAGAGGTTGACACACTGCTCCCAATCCGAACCAGAGTTTGAACTTGGATAAACTAGAGGTTGACACACTGCTCCCAATCCGAACCAGAGTTTGAACTTGGATAAACTAGAGGTTGACACACTGTTCCCAATCCGGACCAGAATTCGAACTTGGACAAACTAGAGGTTGACACACTGTTCCCAATCCGGACCAGAGATCGAACTTGGATAAACTAGAGGTTGACACACTGTTCCCAATCCGGATCAGAATTCGAACTTGGATAAACTAGAGGTTGGCACACTGTTCCCAATCCGGACCAGAATTCGAACTTGGATAAACTAGAGGTTGGCACACTGTTCCCAATCCGTAACAGAGTTTGAACTTGGACAAACTAGAGGTTGACACACTGTTCCCAATTTGGACCATAGTTCGAACTTGGACAAACTAGAGGTTGACACACTGTTCCCAATCCGGACCAGAGTTCGAACTTGGACAAACTATAGGTTGACACACTGTTCCCAAACCGGACCAGCGTTTGGACTTGGATAAACTAGAGGTTGACACACTGTTCCCAATCGGACCAGAGTTCGAACTTGGATAAACTAGAGGTTGACACACTGTTGCCAATCTGGACTAGAGTTCGAACTTGGATAAACTAGAGGTTGACACACTGTTCCCAATCCGGACCAGAGTTTGAACTTGGATAAACTAGAGGTTGGCACACTGTTCCCAATCCGGACCAGATTTTGAACTTGGACAAACTAGAAGATGACACACTGCTCCCAATCCGGACCAGAGTTCGAACTTGGACAAACTAGAGGTTGACACACTGCTCCCAATCCGAACCAGAGTTCGAACTTGGATAAACTAGAGGTTGACACACTGCTCCCAATCCGAACCAGAGTTTGAACTTGGATAAACTAGAGGTTGACACACTGCTCCCAATCCGAACCAGAGTTTGAACTTGGATAAACTAGAGGTTGACACACTGTTCCCATTCCGGACCAGAATTCGAACTTGGACAAACTAGAGGTTGACACACTGTTCCCAATCCGGACCAGAATTCGAACTTGGATAAACTAGAGGTTGACACACTGTTCCCAATCCGGACCAGAGATCGAACTTGGATAAACTAGAGGTTGACACACTGTTCCCAATCCGGACCAGAATTCGAACTTGGATAAACTAGAGGTTGGCACACTGTTCCCAATCCGGACCAGAGTTTGAACTTGGATAAACTAGAGGTTGACACACTGCTCCCAATCCGGACCAGAGTTCGAACTTGGACAAACTAGAGGTTGACACACTGCTCCCAATCCGAACCAGAGTTCGAACTTGGATAAACTAGAGGTTGACACACTGTTCCCAATCCGGACCAGAATTCGAACTTGGACAAACTAGAGGTTGACACACTGTTCCCAATCCGGATAAGAATTCGAACTTGGATAAACTAGAGGTTGACACACTGTTCCCAATCCGGACCAGAGATCGAACTTGGATAAACTAGAGGTTGACACACTGTTCCCAATCCGGACCAGAATTCGAACTTGGATAAACTAGAGGTTGGCACACTGCTCCCAATCCGGACCAGAATTCGAACTTGGATAAACTAGAGGTTGGCACACTGTTCCCAATCCGGACCAGAGTTTGAACTTGGACAAACTAGAGGTTGACACACTGTTCCCAATTTGGACCATAGTTCGAACTTGGACAAACTAGAGGTTGACACACTGTTCCCAATCCGGACCAGCGTTTGGACTTGGATAAACTAGAGGTTGACACACTGTTCCCAATCGGACCAGAGTTCGAACTTGGATAAACTAGAGGTTGACACACTGTTGCCAATCTGGATTAGAGTTCGAACTTGAATAAACTAGAGGTTGACACACTGTTCCCAATCCGGACCAGAGATCGAACTTGGATAAACTAGAGGTTGACACACTGTTCCCAATCCGGACCAGAATTCGAACTTGGATAAACTAGAGGTTGGCACACTGTTCCCAATCCGGACCAGAATTCGAACTTGGATAAACTAGAGGTTGGCACACTGTTCCCAATCCGGACCAGAGTTTGAACTTGGACAAACTAGAGGTTGACACACTGTTCCCAATTTGGACCATAGTTCGAACTTGGACAAACTAGAGGTTGACACACTGTTCCCAATCCGGACCAGAGTTCGAACTTGGACAAACTATAGGTTGACACACTGTTCCCAATCCGGACCAGCGTTTGGACTTGGATAAACTAGAGGTTGACACACTGTTCCCAATCGGACCAGAGTTCGAACTTGGACAAACTAGAGGTTGACACACTGTTCCCAATCCGGACCAAAGTTTGAACTTGGACAAACTAGAAGATGACACACTGCTCCCAATCCGGACCAGAGTTCGAACTTGGACAAACTAGAGGTTGACACACTGTTCCCAATCCGGACCAAAGTTTGAACTTGGACAAACTAGAAGATGACACACTGCTCCCAATCCGGACCAGAGTTCGAACTTGGACAAACTAGAGGTTGACACACTGTTCCCAATCCGGACCAGAGTTTGAACTTGGATAAACAAGAGGTTGACACACTGTTCCCAATCCGGACCAGATTTTGAACTTGGACAAACTAGAAGATGACACACTGCTCCCAATCCGGACCAGAGTTCGAACTTGGACAAACTAGAGGTTGACACACTGCTCCCAGTTCGAACTTGGATAAACTAGAGGTTGACCACACTGCTCCCAATCCGAACCAGAGTTTGAACTTGGATAAACTAGAGGTTGACACACTGCTCCCAATCCGAACCAGAGTTTGAACTTGGATAAACTCGAGGTTGACACACTGTTCCCAATCCGGACCAGAATTCGAACTTGGATAAACTAGAGGTTGACACACTGTTCCCAATCAGGACCAGAGATCGAACTTGGATAAACTAGAGGTTGACACACTGTTCCCAATCCGGACCAGAATTCGAACTTGGATAAACTAGAGGTTGGCACACTGTTCCCAATCCGGACCAGAATTCGAACTTGGATAAACTAGAGGTTGGCACACTGTTCCCAATCCGGAACAGAGTTTGAACTTGGACAAACTAGAGGTTGACACACTGTTCCCAATTTGGACCATAGTTCGAACTTGGACAAACTAGAGGTTGACACACTGTTCCCAATCCGGACCAGAGTTCGAACTTGGACAAACTATAGGTTGACACACTGTTCCCAATCCGGACCAGCGTTTGGACTTGGATAAACTAGAGGTTGACACACTGTTCCCAATCGGACCAGAGTTCGAACTTGGATAAACTAGAGGTTGACACACTGTTGCCAATCTGGACTAGAGTTCGAACTTGGATAAACTAGAGGTTGACACACTGTTCCCAATCCGGACCAGAGTTTGAACTTGGATAAACTAGAGGTTGGCACACTGTTCCCAATCCGGACCAGATTTTGAACTTGGACAAACTAGAAGATGACACACTGCTCCCAATCCGGACCAGAGTTCGAACTTGGACAAACTAGAGGTTGACACACTGCTCCCAATCCGAACCAGAGTTCGAACTTGGATAAACTAGAGGTTGACACACTGCTCCCAATCCGAACCAGAGTTTGAACTTGGATAAACTAGAGGTTGACACACTGTTCCCATTCCGGACCAGAATTCGAACTTGGACAAACTAGAGGTTGACACACTGTTCCCAATCCGGACCAGAATTCGAACTTGGATAAACTAGAGGTTGACACACTGTTCCCAATCCGGACCAGAGATCGAACTTGGATAAACTAGAGGTTGACACACTGTTCCCAATCCGGACCAGAATTCGAACTTGGATAAACTAGAGGTTGGCACACTGTTCCCAATCCGGACCAGAGTTTGAACTTGGATAAACTAGAGGTTGACACACTGCTCCCAATCCGGACCAGAGTTCGAACTTGGACAAACTAGAGGTTGACACACTGCTCCCAATCCGAACCAGAGTTCGAACTTGGATAAACTAGAGGTTGACACACTGTTCCCAATCCGGACCAGAATTCGAACTTGGACAAACTAGAGGTTGACACACTGTTCCCAATCCGGATAAGAATTCGAACTTGGATAAACTAGAGGTTGACACACTGTTCCCAATCCGGACCAGAGATCGAACTTGGATAAACTAGAGGTTGACACACTGTTCCCAATCCGGACCAGAATTCGAACTTGGATAAACTAGAGGTTGGCACACTGCTCCCAATCCGGACCAGAATTCGAACTTGGATAAACTAGAGGTTGGCACACTGTTCCCAATCCGGACCAGAGTTTGAACTTGGACAAACTAGAGGTTGACACACTGTTCCCAATTTGGACCATAGTTCGAACTTGGACAAACTAGAGGTTGACACACTGTTCCCAATCCGGACCAGCGTTTGGACTTGGATAAACTAGAGGTTGACACACTGTTCCCAATCGGACCAGAGTTCGAACTTGGATAAACTAGAGGTTGACACACTGTTGCCAATCTGGATTAGAGTTCGAACTTGAATAAACTAGAGGTTGACACACTGTTCCCAATCCGGACCAGAGATCGAACTTGGATAAACTAGAGGTTGACACACTGTTCCCAATCCGGACCAGAATTCGAACTTGGATAAACTAGAGGTTGGCACACTGTTCCCAATCCGGACCAGAATTCGAACTTGGATAAACTAGAGGTTGGCACACTGTTCCCAATCCGGACCAGAGTTTGAACTTGGACAAACTAGAGGTTGACACACTGTTCCCAATTTGGACCATAGTTCGAACTTGGACAAACTAGAGGTTGACACACTGTTCCCAATCCGGACCAGAGTTCGAACTTGGACAAACTATAGGTTGACACACTGTTCCCAATCCGGACCAGCGTTTGGACTTGGATAAACTAGAGGTTGACACACTGTTCCCAATCGGACCAGAGTTCGAACTTGGACAAACTAGAGGTTGACACACTGTTCCCAATCCGGACCAAAGTTTGAACTTGGACAAACTAGAAGATGACACACTGCTCCCAATCCGGACCAGAGTTCGAACTTGGACAAACTAGAGGTTGACACACTGTTCCCAATCCGGACCAAAGTTTGAACTTGGACAAACTAGAAGATGACACACTGCTCCCAATCCGGACCAGAGTTCGAACTTGGACAAACTAGAGGTTGACACACTGTTCCCAATCCGGACCAGAGTTTGAACTTGGATAAACAAGAGGTTGACACACTGTTCCCAATCCGGACCAGATTTTGAACTTGGACAAACTAGAAGATGACACACTGCTCCCAATCCGGACCAGAGTTCGAACTTGGACAAACTAGAGGTTGACACACTGCTCCCAGTTCGAACTTGGATAAACTAGAGGTTGACACACTGCTCCCAATCCGAACCAGAGTTTGAACTTGGATAAACTAGAGGTTGACACACTGCTCCCAATCCGAACCAGAGTTTGAACTTGGATAAACTCGAGGTTGACACACTGTTCCCAATCCGGACCAGAATTCGAACTTGGATAAACTAGAGGTTGACACACTGTTCCCAATCAGGACCAGAGATCGAACTTGGATAAACTAGAGGTTGACACACTGTTCCCAATCCGGACCAGAATTCGAACTTGGATAAACTAGAGGTTGGCACACTGTTCCCAATCCGGACCAGAATTCGAACTTGGATAAACTAGAGGTTGGCACACTGTTCCCAATCCGGAACAGAGTTTGAACTTGGACAAACTAGAGGTTGACACACTGTTCCCAATTTGGACCATAGTTCGAACTTGGACAAACTAGAGGTTGACACACTGTTCCCAATCCGGACCAGAGTTCGAACTTGGACAAACTATAGGTTGACACACTGTTCCCAATCCGGACCAGCGTTTGGACTTGGATAAACTAGAGGTTGACACACTGTTCCCAATCGGACCAGAGTTCGAACTTGGATAAACTAGAGGTTGACACACTGTTGCCAATCTGGACTAGAGTTCGAACTTGGATAAACTAGAGGTTGACACACTGTTCCCAATCCGGACCAGAGTTTGAACTTGGATAAACTAGAGGTTGACACACTGTTCCCAATCCGGACCAGATTTTGAACTTGGACAAACTAGAAGATGACACACTGCTCCCAATCCGGACCAGAGTTCGAACTTGGACAAACTAGAGGTTGACACACTGCTCCCAATCCGAACCAGAGTTCGAACTTGGATAAACTAGAGGTTGACACACTGCTCCCAATCCGAACCAGAGTTTGAACTTGGATAAACTAGAGGTTGACACACTGTCCCAATCCGAACCAAAGTTTGAACTTGGACAAACTAGAGGTTGACACACTGTTCCCAATCCGGACAAGAATTCGAACTTGGATAAACTAGAGGTTGACACACTGTTCCCAATCCGGACCAGAGATCGAACTTGGATAAACTAGAGGTTGACACACTGTTCCCAATCCGGACCAGAATTCGAACTTGGATAAACTAGAGGTTGGCACACTGTTCCCAATCCGGACCAGAATTCGAACTTGGATAAACTAGAGGTTGGCACACTGTTCCCAATCCGGACCAGAGTTTGAACTTGGACAAACTAGAGGTTGACACACTGTTCCCAATTTGGACCATAGTTCGAACTTGGACAAACTAGAGGTTGACACACTGTTCCCAATCCGGAACAGAGTTCGAACTTGGACAAACTATAGGTTGACACACTGTTCCCAATCCGGACCAGCGTTTGGACTTGGATAAACTAGAGGTTGACACACTGTTCCCAATCGGACCAGAGTTCGAACTTGGATAAACTAGAGGTTGACACACTGTTGCCAATCTGGACTAGAGTTCGAACTTGGATAAACTAGAGGTTGACACACTGTTCCCAATCCGGACCAGAGATCGAACTTGGATAAACTAGAGGTTGGGTTGACACACTGTTCCCAATCCGGACCAAAATTCGAACTTGGATAAACTAGAGGTTGGCACACTGTTCCCAATCCGGACCAGAATTCGAACTTGGATAAACTAGAGGTTGGCACACTGTTCCCAATCCGGACCAGAGTTTGAACTTGGACAAACTAGAGGTTGACACACTGTTCCCAATTTGGACCATAGTTCGAACTTGGACAAACTAGAGGTTGACACACTGTTCCCAATCCGGACCAGAGTTCGAACTTGGACAAACTATAGGTTGACACACTATTCCCAATCCGGACCAGCGTTTGGACTTGGATAAACTAGAGGTTGACACACTGTTCCCAATCGGACCAGAGTTCGAACTTGGATAAACTAGAGGTTGACACACTGTTGCCAATCTGGACTAGAGTTCGAACTTGGATAAACTAGAGGTTGACACACTGTTCCCAATCCGGACCAGAGTTCGAACTTGGATAAACTAGAGGTTGACACACTGTTCCCAATCCGGACCAGAGATCGAACTTGGATAAACTAGAGGTTGTCATACTGTTCCCAATCCGGACAAGAGTTCGAACTTGGACAAACTAGAGGTTGACACACTGTTCCCAATCCGGACCAGAGTTTGAACTTGGACAAACTAGAGGTTGACACACTGTTCCCAATCCGGACCAGAGTTTGAACTTGGACAAACTAGAGGTTGACACACTGTTCCCAATCCGGACCAGAGTTCCAACTTGGACAAATTAGAGATTGACACATTGTTCCCAATCCGGAACAGAGTTCGAATTTGGACAAACTAAGTTGACACACTGTTCCCAATTCCTAAAAGAGTTCGAACTTGGACAAACTAGAAGATGAGATTGTTCCTATTCCGGCTCAGAGTTCGAACTTGGATAAACTAGAGGTTGACGTGTGTTTGTCTCACCTAAACAAATCCTGACATCAATCAAAACCATATGAGTTTTATATAAATGTTAATATATCAGCGTTCCAAAATGTCCAGCTTCTTTATCATCATTCCGAATCGTTGTAAATTCGCAAGCTCATTTGTTTGTCATTTGGCATAAATACTAACGACACTTCGTTGGTTCACAAAAATCCAAAATCGATACATAAATAAATCTGTAAGTTAAAAAAAACCCAAGAATCTCAAAGATTTTGTCCTCCCGTCATATAAACTTGTTTACTTAAAGTTTTGAACTCGAATTTATCCCCAGACAGAAATAAATCTGACGGTGGAAAAACAAAACAAATCGAGCAATTTTACCGAAATATTTAAGAAATTCTAACACCAAATCCGACAAGCAAACAAAAGTCGCAAGTTTAAGTCGCTATCATGCCTTCTTTCAATTTGTAAAAGGCTCAACAGATGAAGAATATGATAAAATACACGAAATTGATCAAGTCGAAGTTTTAAATTTATAACGACATTTTTACGATTATATTGTCGCCATTGAAACTAGTTGACTGAAGAGGAAAAAATATTTTTATTCTTCTCTCTCTCTCTCTCTCTCGGTACCAACGAACAGTCTACAACACAATTAGAGATATGCAAATTTATATAGCAAAGATAATCTAAGCCTATCTATGCAAATCTAACAAAATCAAAACACTTAAAATTATATAAATTAAAATGAACTGCGCTACAATATGAATAAGAAATAAAAAAAAATGTTGTGAACCAACACGAAATCTGTTAAAGTAAGTTAAAAAATATAGAGAGATTGGGTAAGAAAAATCGTTAGCGTAAATCAGGATTCTACCTAAAATACGGGTTCTAGTAATGAAGGCGATTTAAGGACATCATAGTCCCACATTTCAAATCCCGAGGAGGAATTCTAAAATGATGATCTCAAATTATTGTTGCGCGTTGTTGCTTGAAAATAGGACAACTTCAATGGGTACAAAAGATCTTTAAGACTTTATTTAAGCCTAATCATAAAAATAATTTCAGAAGAATGAAAAAGAAAACAATTAAAAAATTACAGCAGTTGAAAACTCACCAACTGCGGCACAGATAAGGAAAACAGGAACATAAGTTGTTAGAACCTTCTAGAATCTTCTACGAAGTACACCGGCTTCGGCGGTAAGCAGCAGCCTGATTGACCTCTTGAGAGAGCAGCTCACGCTTGCTTGTAGTACACCACGTAGCTTCGTTCTTCTTGGCATGATTATTATTTTGAAGAAGGAATAAAATTTTACGGCGACAAGTTTCTTTTATTTGTGTTGTATAATCGGCAAGCTTTCGGACTATGACGTTCTTCGACAAGCAACAGTAACCTGTCGAAGGACGTCATAGTCCAAGAGCTTGCCGATTATACCGCACAAATAAGAGAAACTCGTCGCCGTAAACGTTGATTCCTTCTTCAAGATGATGTCTGGGGATTCCTTCTCTTGTAACAATTATTATGATTCTGTAGGTAACCCGGACTCCTGGAGCAATGTGTGAAAGTCGCCCGGATATGTCTTCTGACTTATTGTTGCAGTTGACATCCAACTGATATCACCAGGCTGATTTAGTTTTGTGAAGGTTCTTCAATGCTTCGAATGTGTTAAGTATTTCTTGGCATGTGAGCTCTGGATCCCTATATATCTCGGAGTAGATATTTCCAGAACCCTCAAGGTCAGTCAGCCAATCAGAAAACAGCCAGCACTAAAAGGCACATAATCAATTTAAATTGGCCAATCAGTTGCTCTCCGAATTTCTACATTATTAAAGAAGGTTCTGAGAACGCGCGCGCGCGTTCTCTTCTGTAGAATGTTGTTCTACGTAGCAATATAATCCTATAAAATCAGGTTCTAACTCCGACCGACGTTGTGAATGTTTTGCCTTTCTTACTACTCGTTGTATGTGTGTTATAATGATGTCATTGTTGCATCATGATTAATGCGCGTGTTTTTAAAATTATTTATAATATTATTTTTAATATATTTAAAATTTAAATTATATATTTATTTATTTTTATAAAACAGATTATTACTATAAAATATTATGTTCTATAAAACATTTGTATTTTAATACACTGAATACCCAACCTGCTTCAAACTTTAAATAAAGAGATATTCTAGGTGTTACCTAAATATATAGTTGTCTTATTATTGACTGGTTTAACCTTGTAGAATGGTTGAGACACGTTCTGGAAAGATGCAAGACGCGCCTGAGGAGAGAATCAAGACTGAAGAATCTGCCAAACCGCAGCCTTGTGTAACAATATAGTGTAAAGGTTACCTATGTATAGTTTTTGAAATTATATCTGATAAAAATGAATATTTAAATTTTCTAAAGATATATTCATCCCCCTTTGCATTCTTTGTATCACATCAGTGAAAATGCAAATATCACGTAAGGTTGAAAAATTTAAAACGAATTAGCGAGCTTTAGAATTGTTTCACGCGCTATGAAATCATCACCTAAACTCTTCAGATATTTTTTACAGAATTATGCTGACACGACCGTCTGAACATTGATTATGAAAATGTGGCGAGAAAACCCAGGACTCGAGACACTTACTGTTGAAATACCCACTCTTTTTTATTGCTAGACAACAGACAATAAATAATGTTGTAGATCTATATCAATTTGTAAATACTAGAGATAACTGCCACAGATTTAAATATTCAAAAATATATATATTTATGATTATCTTTTTAACCTGGAAGGATCAGGTTCCTAATATATCTTATTGATTCTCTTTTTTATTTTTTTTTCTTTTAAAATATATTTATTATGATTCATTAGCGCGCCATCTGTTATCAAAATTCTAAACTACGAGGGTTGTCCGTTAAATAAGTTCCACAGAGGTTTTTCATACAGAAAAACAGGTTTATTTGCCCTGAACTATACATTTTCGAAAATGTCAGACTTTTATTTCATTTTTCTACATATTCCCCGTTTCGTTCGACGCATTTTTGCATTCGGGACACCCACTTATGGAACCCAGAGTCAAAGACTCTGCCGCCTGGCCGCGTAGAAAGCCTAAAACCGCTTCTTCCAAACTCGTCATCGTCCTGGAATTGGGTTCCACCCAGGTTTTTCTTCAACTCGGGGAAGAAATGGAAGTCACTAGGAGCTACGTCCGGGCTGTAAGGTGGGTGTGACACCAATTCCCATCCAAATTCTTCGATGAGGGCAGTGGTTTGATGGGCGGTGTGCGGCCGAGCGTTGTCGTGGTGGAAACGCACCCCTTTGGTTAACATCCCTCTCCTCTTGTTCTGAATCACGCGTCGAAGTTGTTTCAAGATCTCACAGTACCAGTTGGAATTGATTGTTGTACCCCGACGCATAAAGTCACACAACAATAGGCCCTTTCGGCCCCAAAAGACGGTAGCGATAAGTTTCCCGGCAGAAAGTGTTTGTTTAAACTTTAGAGGTTTCGGCGAAGAAGTGTGCTTCCACTGCTTGGATTGCTCCTTTGTCTCCGGTGTGGTGTAGTGTACTCAGGTAACATCACCAGTAACGATCGAATCCAAGAATTCCTCTCCGTCAGTTTTGTGGCAATCGAGAAATTTCTGGGCCGCATCAACCCACTGCCGTTTATGGTCTTCAGTCAGCATTTTCGGAACCCATATTGCGCAGACCTTTGAATACCCTAAATGTTCACGCAAATTCTTGTCGATGGTGGTTTTACTGACATCAGGAACCAAATCGCTGAGCTTCCGCACAGTAACCCGTCAATCTTCAAGCATTGTCGCTTCGACTTTGGCAATGGTTTCGTCCGAAACCGATGGCCGTCCAGCACGCGGTTCATCGTGGACGTCTGTTCGGTCGTTTTTAAATTCTCTGACTCATCTGCGCACCATCCCGGAACTCATACACCCTTCTCCATACACTTGACAGAGTTCAGTATGAATGTCCTTCGCCGAATTCTTCTTTGCGGCCAAAAAGCGAATTACTGACCGTAATTCACAGCTGGCGGGAGACACGAGAGGAAGCTCCATCACTAACGGCTGCTCAGCCAAAACTAAGCTTACCAGCGACGTGTCCTTGGTGTGAAATTGGAGTGGGGAGAACAAGCTACGAGCCCGTGCAGTCGGCTCGAGCCTAAAAGCGATCCTCATGAGAGTGGTGCCCCGTGGAACTTATTTAACGGACAACCCTCGTATTATAGACGTGTATGTTTCCTTTAAAAATTAAACAATTTCTTCTGCCCTTAATGTACCAATGGTAGATTAAACTGACAAAACCGCTGGAAGGGTTCACCACTGATGAGCCAGCCCCCCCATTAATTTTTTGATTGCAGTAAGGACAGTAGAAATTGTTTATTTATCAAAAGAATCATACGCGTCTATAATAGTTTCGAAAATATGTTTATAACTGCTTCTGTTGAAAAAGTAAATCGACGCAATTATCTCTAGCCGGGATATCGCGTTTTGTGTGTTGAAATAAAATGATTAAGATATATCAACGATACTGATAATGAAAATTCAATTTTTTAGATAATACTTTTATTTATTTATTTATTACAAAACACACGCTATATCTTATGTGGACAATGACAATTTAAACAATTTTATTGATTATTTTGTGGATATTTGCGTGCAAATATTTAATCTATTTAATGTACATAGTTTTTAAATATATATACAAATTATTTATAGTTTTAGAGAGAGAGTGAAAGTTATTTAAATTCACATTTTAGAACAATAAATTATACAAGAAATATAAAAATTATTTACATACATATTATCAAAAGTCCAATATATCTTTAGACTTACAACCACTAAACCAATGGCACAAATATTTAGATAATACTTCGGTCGCGCTGGTCTTATAGATTGGTTCTCTGAATGTCACCAATGTCATTGGGTACTAGATTGTCCCTGAATTCCATGGTGGAGTGACAGCATTGCGTGAATCGATATAAAATGACGTCACCTTTATTTTTTCTCTCTCTCTCTCTCGAGCGGTAACTTGAGCTGCGAGGATGCACGGGCGCGCGCTCCTGCCCCAAACTTTGCTGGCATTTTAACCGCCTCCGATGAGAAGAAAAATATTAGAATTTTTTATGGAATTCCCCACCGACTCTACAATGGCCTTGGCTGAAAGCTAATTGCCATCTGGACTTGCTTTACCAGCGCCCCTCAGGCCACTGCGGCATTTGTTGGGGAAACAGAGCAATCTGGGCCTGGAACAGGCAAACCTTCTACCAACTGGGCCGAGCTCGTCGACCAGGAAAAAACAACTCCCAATGGAGGAAGACATCACCGGCTGAAAAGTCCTTCTTTTTTTTCTGCATTTATCTATATATAATTTTATATGAACATTAAAGTATGTTTAACCGTCTCTCTCTCTCTCTCTCTCTCTACAAAAGTAAAAACAATTTTCTACAGCTCTTACTGCAATGACAAAATAATGGGAGGGCCTGGCTCATCAATAGTGAACCCTCCCAGCGGTATCGTTCAATATACCATACAGGAAAACCGCTGTGAGAGTTCACCACTGATAAGCGCCAAGCCCTCCCAATATTTTTTCATTGCAGTAAGGACAGTACAAAATTGTTTTATTCTAAAAATAAACGGTTCAAAAATAGTTTAAATACTTTATAACAGATGGCGTGCTAATCCATGATATAAATATGGTATATATAATTTATAACTCAAAATTCGATTGATCCTATTTGATATTATTTTATGAAAAACAAACAATATTTGCTAATCTATATACGCGTATGGAAACCTGGAATATCCTTGTGAAAAACCGAAAGAATTATACTTTGTGAAAAAATAGTACAAATGTGATATTGTACTGGGATAAGGTGCATAATTATGAAAAAAGACATCAGTTGCACGATAAGGAGATGTCTTTTTTCAGAATTATACTTTGTAACAAAATAAATGAAATTTAGAGCGTCAAATAATCATTTTCGTTATTTTATTACCGCCATGGAGCTACGTGACGAATTTCCAGTTCACGGTAGCTGGACGGAGACAAGGTAATGAATGGCTCCCCCACCCCAGAGGCTATATCTAGCTGACACCCCCCTGGACTGGCGACTAGATCTCCGTAAACAGTCTCTCCTTACAAAGAGCCTATCTCCGAAAGTCGATGCAACTTGAGGCGCCACATTGTCGGAGTTATTTTAGGTTCCCGTGGTCAACAGTCAAGAATACATCGGGATAAGCCAACGTTTAGTTGATTTTTACCCCGATAGATGGCATTAGCAGATATCAATTCAAAACACGTCAGATTCTTCAATATACCCTTTCACACAAACCATCACAATTTTCAGGTGAAACCATTTTTCAAAATATAGCAGTTTCACTGGAAGCCTTTTTAAAAATCACCATTTTCATGAGATAAACCTTTGTTTAATTTCAAAAAGAATCTTACGCCTTCAAAATAGTTTCGAATTTTGATAAACCTTTGTAATCAAACTTTTCTAAGGAATTATCTTTCAAAAACGTTACAATTTTCATAGGAATCCTTTAAAAAAGTTACAATTTTCATAGGAATCCTTTACAAAATTATCTTTTTCATAGGAATCCTTTACAAAAGTTACAATTTTCAAGAAGACGCCTTTCCAAGATATGCCAATTCAGGCTTTTACAAACGTTCCCATCTCTACATATCTCACCGCGGACAGACTCGGCCATTTTAATATGCCACTGAGACTCAAAAGACAAACGTCCTCCCTAATGGCGTTCAATACCAAGAAGTTTGGGCTCAACTCCAGTAATTTTAAAGGCGGCCATTAAATTGCAGCCGTCTTTGTCGATTTAAATTTCCTCCCATCGCTCTCTGCCTCTAATTAAACCCTGATAATTGCCATAGGCCCGACCACGCCGTTCCATGGCTGGCCTATGTATCTATCCTTTCCTTTAGACTTTTAATAAGTACTGGAACGGTAAGCTCCTTTAAGAGAGAGGCTGTTGAATGTCCTCTCATACTTGTCTGTACCAAACCTGTCGCACTCCTCAAGACTATCTCTATCTCTCGCTTGTACACGCTTGTTCGGCGGTACAACTACTACAATAGGAAGGATACAGAGAAGATTAGCATAGCCCCTGTGATACTTGTTCGGCGGTACAACTACTACAATAGGAAGGATACAGAGAAGATTATCATGGCCCCTGTGATACCAGTTCGGCGGTAAAACTACTACAATAGGAAGGATACAGAGAAGATTAGCATGGCCCCTGTGATACCAGTTCGGCGGTAAAACTACTACAATAGGAAGGATACAGAGAAGATTAGCATGGCCCCTGTGATACCAGTTCGGCGGTAAAACTACTACAATAGGAAGGATACAGAGAAGATTAGCATGGCCCCTGTGATACCAGTTCGGCGGTACAACTACTACAATAGGAAGGATACAGAGAAGATTAGCATGGCCCCTGTGATACCAGTTCGGCGGTAAAACTACTACAATAGGAAGGATACAGAGAAGATTAGCATGGCCCCTGTGATACCAGTTCGGCGGTAAAACTACTACAATAGGAAGGATACAGAGAAGATTAGCATGGCCCCTGTGATACCAGTTCGGCGGTACAACTACTACAATAGGAAGGATACAGAGAAGATTAGCATGGCCCCTGTGATACCAGTTCGGCGGTAAAACTACTACAATAGGAAGGATACAGAGAAGATTAGCATGGCCCCTGTGATACCAGTTCGGCGGTAAAACTACTACAATAGGAAGGATACAGAGAAGATTAGCATGGCCCCTGTGATACCAGTTCGGCGGTACAACTACTACAATAGGAAGGATACAGAGAAGATTAGCATGGTCCCTGTGATACCAGTTCGGTGGTACAACTACTACAATAGGAAGGATACAGAGAAGATTAGCATGGCCCCTGCTCAAAGATGACACGCAGAATCGTGAAGCGTTCTCTTTATTTCTCCAGTGACACTTACATCCCAATATATTCTCTCTTTAATTCAACATGTTCATATTGATCGAACTCTATCCATGTAAATGATCTCTTTTGTAATATTGAATTGCAATTTCTTATATAGCTCTATAAAGTTTGTCAATTCTAGTTTCCTTTAAATATATTAAAATTTTATCTTTCGAATACATTAAACCCATTTTGACACTTAGTTTTCCTTGATGAGAAACATAATGAGAAGACTTGGATCATCAATGGTAAACACCCTACCCTCAGGGGCCAAATAAATCTCCAGACCGCTATCTATCGTATTGGAGATTGTGTCTATATAGACTCCTATTTCTAAGGCAGAGTAAGGATATAATGCTGCTTATAACATTACTCGAGATATACATGTTGTTGTATACATGCTCTTCTGCAGTTCCCTATGAACCATAGTTTTCCTAAGTTACCACTCATATACATACTTTCCATTGGAAGACTATATGAGAATTATTTTGCGATTCTAAATTGTATGCATGTTGTACGCCTTTGCGGGCCCATTAGCCTGATGACCCGCGTCTTTTCACGCGGTCGCGCTTCGTCAGGCTAATATACAAATAATAAGTATATACAGATAAATTCATTTGTTTATTAAGTACTAGACGGGTGACCCGGGCTTCGCCCCGGGATTGACCCGTGTGCATATCTACCCGAGTGATATATATTTAGATAAGATTTTTTCAAATAATTGTTTGTTAATGGCATTATCTATTTGTTTGCATCAGCATAATTTAATCTAATCTTTGATAGAGGGCGCTATTCGTGAGCTAAGTAGAATAATTTGAATATATAGTTTTAATAATTGATTTATATATTTTTTTAAAATAGCCTATCGTCTTCCCCGTATTTTTTTTACCTATGTATGGAAATTTTGGTTTGAATTAGTGAACTACTGCGAATTTGTATACCGGACATTCATACAAACAAACATACAAACATTGATTTTTATATATATAGATATTATTTGCAAATATATTTAAAACAATAGAAGAGAGTTCTGGAGATTGATTCGGTCAAACCTCTGAGAAGGTTCGTCCCTGATAAGCCAAGCCCTCTCAACCAATATCTTCTAACATCATAGCAAGGTCTGTAGAGGGAGTTTGAATGATCTGTGAAATAATAAACATGAGCGCATAGAGTCAAATTTATATGAAAATTGCAATTATACCGCGAATGTTTCTTATTTTTTAAACAAAAATCGAAATTTATTTTAAAGAGAAATAGCGATTATTTCTAACTTTAAGGATGAAGTATGATAGGATGAATTGTGAAGAGTAATGACAAACGGAAAAAAAAAGAAACATTCGCGGTATAATTGCAATTTTCGTTTTACAATCATCAGCCGCGTTATATTGTATTTTAAAATTTATATCTTCTTTTATTCGAGGGTTACGTCTGATTTATATTGTTGTTTATAAGTTTTATAAATCCACCTCGCAGTGTCTTGCCCCACTTCTATGGATCCAACTATCCTATAGTCGTCGTGTATCTCTTAAGACGTGGCTATTTGAATACAGTGATAGATTGGCAAATGGCTGGAAGAGGTCACAACTGATGAGTCAATCCATCCAAATATATCTTCATCTTCCTTTTAGTGGTTGTAGAAACTTGTATTCTAATATAATTAGTACAAAATAATTAGCACTCTGAGAGTTAGGAGCATTCCACTTTTGCACAGATAATCTGAAATATTCCCAGATATGCCTTCTAATAACCTGTGAGGTCTATATTGGCCAGACAATTGGATAAGCTTCAGAATTTTAAAATAAATAAATTAGGTATCTATTTAGATAACTTGTTCCAACAATGCTTGTGGTGTCATTTCTGAATATTTCCAATCTACCATACCATCGCTGCGGTGGCAGATTTCTACGTCTGGCCGCAAGATAAAGTGGAACGTCAAACAGGAAATTAAACTTCCTCACGCGGAGAGGTGCAGCTCACCACACACTGACTGTAGGGTGTTGCTTAAGATAACATTCGATTGTGCCAAAATACTATGGTCGTACCGAACAGTCAAATAGAAAGTTCCTTGAAGTTCCTGACGGCTCTGGAGAGTGGATTGGCTCTATCTATCTAGTGCAGGGGTGGCGAACGTGCGGCCTTAAGGCCGCATGTAGCCTTTTCTTGCCCAAGTTGTGGCCTTTTCATAAATTCAAAACTATAATTTTTGTTTCGCAGTTTTCAATTACTTTCATTATTTTATTGAAAATATCTAATACGAATGTCATATATTATATAATATATATAATACTATTTTTATATGCGGTCTTCTCAAAAATGGTAAAATGAAAATTGGCCTTCTAATATAAAAAGGTTCGCCACCCCTGATCTAGTGCATTCCACAGATCTATGGAAATAAGGAAGACAGGCTGGTTTGGTCCTCATAGGCTTCCATAATATGTGACATAGTTCCACGTAGAGTTAGGTTTGTCACTGCATTAAGTTGAACCTCGAAATATGCTGTTTAGTCCGATAGCCGATGTTGGATAGGATTGAGGTAAGAGGGAAGTATTGGCCACACGAAATACCTCGATCATTTACTCACTTCTCAATATCAATTGCTAGTTGATAGTTTGATGTTGAGACAAAATACATAAATTGTTCTCAAGTTTATTTCCCGATGCTTGGGTGGCGGCTTATTTCTACTCTCCATCAAAGGCCATTTCTCTAAGGAAGGTGAGATATCGAAATTTTGGGAAATAAAGAAACTTGAGAACGGTCGACTTTGTCAACTTGATCAGTCATTATCTACCATCTATTGGCTCAAGCATTGCCATCTACAAGGATGAAATCATCTCTCAATGTGCCTGTCTATAACCTTATAGAGGATGAAGGACATATCCCATGTTTCATTGCAGCCACAGATCCCTGAAGAAAACCCAAGAGGCCGACATATTGAAGTTTCTGCTAAACAGAACCACATCACCATTGCTGAACACTGTGACGATGTGAACAATGCGATAACGTCCCACGACGTAGAATTAATCTCTAAGTTCCCATCCAGATTAAAACACTGTCGTAATTTAATAAATATATTCACTCAAGCGTGGAGATTGTTTCCTGATCCAGTTGACATGTTGATACCGTCACTTTGGAGGGAATAAATAGTTGGCCGTCTGGAAACACATCTATAGCGACACATCTTAACATTCTCCCAGCTGTGTGGAAATGATTGAATTTCTGGTGCACTGTTGATTGACGTCTAGCCAATAATCGCATGCTAGGTTTTTGTGAACAGTAATGTAACAACCGTTGGCTATCCTGATATTTCACTCTACAACATCAAAGTCTTTTATTGGGACATTTCGTCTTAGATGGACTCGTTCAATAAAGGAAAAACATTCTTTTTTATTTTTATTATCCATAGTACACATGGTACAGGCCATGATAATCATGATGGGTAGAAGTTGGCGACTGCTTTTACTCTAAGTGCACCACATGTCTACATATGCGAAAAGCAGTTCGACTTTTGCACTTATAAATGTGCCAGAAACCCGTTTAGTTTCTTGCATTTGCTGGAGGGTTGAACTTTTGCAAGAATCGGGGGTCATTGGAGCATTTTAAAATTATTATTATTATATAAAAAGTGTCCAATGCGGGATTCGATCCCGGGTTTAGACCATCCTTCGACAGACTATCACATAATGGTAGAACGTATCAACAAGTAAACATACAATAATCTCTATCAAATCTTGATGGAGAAGCATAAAAATCACTGCGTATCTTCTAATTATCTTCTTTTCCATTTCCTAACGATGTTCTCAGCTTACCTGACGAACTTTAGAACAAGTAGATAGTACAAGTAGACAAAGCTCTCATCAGTCATGGCATGGCCGGTCAACTGGCACGTTGTGATGATATACCACAGTAACAGTAGAGACAATATGAACACAGATAGAACAACTTGTGTCAAGCTCTGTAGATATGACTTCTCTGAGCCGTTCCTGAACAATAACAGTAGATACATAGCAATATATTCGAAACTATTATAGACGCGTATGATTCTTTTAAAAAACTAAACAATTACTACTGCCCTTAATACAATTAAAAAATTAATGGGAGGGCCTGGTTCATCAGTGTTGAACCATCCCAGCGGTTTCTCCAGTTTAATCTACCATACCGCTGGGAGGGTTAACCAATGATGAGCCAGGGCCTCCCATTAATTTTTCCATTGCAGTAAGGGCAGTAGAAATTGTTTTAATTTTTTTTAATCATACGCGTCTATAATAGTTTCGATTTTTCATAACAGATAGCGCTCTACTACATCAGAGCAATATATTGTTTACCTATAAATTTCTGACTTTAAAACGTATTTATATATAACACAATCATTTGAATTTAAAAAAAGGGAGTATAGGAGCTTCATCTATGCTTCCTTCCTGTGGTGAATCTGTATAAGACCAGTGGTCTTAATAAAGCTGTATGTGTGTATATACCGGCGGATGGTTCTGCGCTACCTGGAGTATAGAAGCTCCATCTATGCTTCCTTCCTGTGGTGAATCTGTATAAGACCGGCGATCTTAATAAAGCTGTATGTGTGTGAAATGGAAAAAAGGAGTGAGATAATGAGGATGTAGAAATGTGAGAGGAACAACCTAATGGGGGAAGGTGAACCATTAAGGTCGACAAGAACACAGCCAAATTTACCGCGGTGTCGTTAGGCTACAATCGGCCTTGGAAGGACGCTTCATTAAGACATCACTGAGAGCGGGGGAGCTTTTTTAGGCTTTGGGGATTCTCGGCGGTATGATGAGGGCCCCCTGTGTCAAACAAGACGTCGTTTACTGCAGTCATTCTCAACTGTCACCTCTGGGCGGAAAATGTCACTGACTCTCGGAGATTTGACCTGTGTCCGCGTTAAAAAAAAATACTTTATAAATAATAATAATGAATTTTTTTATATAGACGATATATTTTTACATTGATGCCTAAACAATTTAGAATTTTTATTTAAAAAGAATGAGAATAAACTTAATGGTATCAATGGTTTATTATTGTAATGATAACAAAAAGAAGGATTGGACATCCATAAAGTTGAGCAAGTTGAAGAGAAATTGGTTCTCAGGTGGCCTCTTCAGATAGAAGACCTAGTTTCAGCCACTTTAACTTCTTTACCACCATATACCAAAACTCTTGAACCAAGAAACTGAGAAACAGAATTATTCAAACACCTTAGTTAAAACGCTCAATGACGATAGTCATTAATGTAATGTTCTTTATTCAGATCATAGACCTACATTTTAACATCAAGCAAATACATTTTACAAAAAATCAATTAAAAAGGTATATATTTTAAAATATTTGGTTTAATATTATTATTGTTCTTTGAATCAAAAATACTCCGGGTAGTAAATCTTTTTTTTATATAGAAACAATAGAAAGATTTACTGGCTGAAGTATCCTTAATTTGAATATATATAAATGCCGGCCAGGCAGCCTCTATCTTTACCATATTGTATTAATAATATTTGGTTATACTCAGCATATTTCTTTGCCTCTTTATTATTTGTAGAACGGAATTTGACAATTATACCACAAGTCTTTCTTTTGAACGAAAAATCGAAATTTATTTTAAGGAGAAATAAATTTCAATATTTCGTTCAAAAGAAACATTTGCGGTATAATTGTCAAATTCCGTTCTACAATCATAAGCCACATTATATTGTATTATAGATTTCTTTATTATTTGATGTGAATATGGTATAATTGCTCTGATCAAAATAAATTGTCACTCTGACATTTCTATGTCCTCATTTTTCTATGTGACAACATATTTTAAAATATAGTGTTTGAAAACAGCATTTCTATTACTTTACATTTGCCATTATAGCAAAAAAGGAAATCGGACAGTTATCGTCTGAAAAAATGGCCAGGACAATAAGATGGACTCTAAAGATGTATAACATGGTGCAGACTAAGGGTTCCTCAGTACAGGGGCAGCACCAATTCCACCAAGGCCTAAGGGATGAGATTGCAAATTAGCCGAATCTCTCAAAAATGTGTTTCAACTTGTGTTTTTCTACCCAGAAATGTGTTTTTACGGAATATATATATAGATATCATTGTATTAAAAGCATATCTCTTTTTAAAATATAAAATAAATATATATAATATTTGAATCAATTTATATATTACCAGTTGCAAATAAGACACGCTATATCCGATCTGGATAATTGCGCGTGAAACTATTTACAATAATTCATATTGTAGTAGAGTAGGGAACAGAATTGTCAAAAATAAAATAAGCAATTAAGAAAAAGTATTTCATATCATCTTTTAAAATGCTATTTAAAAATTAATAATATATATTCATCATCTGTTCAGACGACCAAATCAACACCATAAGAGAGATGAAGAGAAAAAATCATTCCCTGGATCATCAAATACAGGTCTTCGCCGAGACACTCCGGGAAAGAAGAAAGAATCTCGAAGACCCTGACAGTGACTTGAAGATGATCTACGACAAGAAAATAGAAGAGGCCGAATGGATCATGAAGAAGTGGGACGAACAAGAGGATATCTCCAAAGAATTCTACGCGAATATTAGGGCTGGAATTTATCCCTGAATGTTACTACCCCTCGACTGTACTTGCCTTTGACTGAATAAAGACCGTTTTTATCGTGTACTTATATATATATATATATAATTTATAAACTAATTGCAGTGCCTTATGTAAATAAGAGATCGGTTTGAATATAAAAATATAGTGATTAATAATATATATGTATATTCCATATAGCACAAGTTGAAATAAAAGTAAATATTTAAAAAGCTTTTCTACAAAATAAATATAAGCTTTTAAATAGAAAATTCGTATTTTTTGGAATATTCTAGACTATTTTAATTTTTCCATTTCTGATTAAAATAAAATATTTGTGTTGTGTGTGTTGAATGATATGAAATATGATATTTTATTAATATTTCACGCGTTTTTTCAAAATCCAATATTTATTTAATTATAAAATATTAAAGCGTAACAAAATTTAATGCATCGTAATTATATTTTTTTCCAATATTTTTTTTAAATTCTCGTATGATATATAAAAAAATGCGATAATATGATTGATTTTAAAATTATAACAGTGTGTTTCAAAATGTTTATCGAGTTATGAATATTCAATAGATTATATTATTCAGTGATTAAATTATCATCATTCAGTCTTCTCCCCGACCAAACGGCTGCAAATAACATCGTCTGATAAAAAAAAATGGTCGGATAGCATCATGACCATAATTATGAAGGGGATGATAGAAAAAAGCCCCCATATCTAAATTTTTCTTTCAGTACCCGTCTCCACCCATTTAGATTCTAACAAAAACATCAAAAAACGTTGTAGACGAATTGTAATAGGGCAAAGACCAGTTTGGACCGTCGTCTGCCCACATATTACCACAGAGTTAATACCCATTTTTTCCATCTTTTTGTTGTTTTGCTCGATAGATTAAAATTGGCAAGGCTGCTTCTGAATATTTTACTTACTAGATCGTTAATGAATGCAGAGCAAAATGTTTTGTTGTTTTTTTGTAAGCCTACTTTTTTGGCGGGAATTAGAGAGCGGGAGGATTATCGTGCCGAATCTTTTGTAATATTAAACCTGGGAAATCTATAGTATTGATAATAGATCCATTTAGCTAATTTGTAATGCTTTGACAATTTTTTTCTTATACATTTACTTTCTCTATGAATTAAATTTTTAATGAACACGAACAATTTTTTTTTCTGTTCAATAAAGGAAACACAATTCCCTTTCTTTTGATAAATTTTGATTGATAAATTGATGAATTTTCAATTTTAAAAGTATTTTAAGTTGTAAAATACAATATTTCGAGTGGATTGTATATCAAACTTCACATACACATATTCAATCGTATTATAACTATTATTTAATACAATTCGAATGAACAGGCAATGCCTGAAAGCATATTTATCCTAATTTATGTACAAATATTTCTATATCTTGTATAATATCATCTGGATTCCACACCTTATAGTAGATAGTTTCCCAGCCACAACATCCTTTTCCCCAAATGTTATCAAGTAAGTTCTTTTAATTCTATTCTAAATAAGGACATAAAAATGCAAAGAGCGTTCATTCCTGTTATTATTAAAACGAAGTTTACAAAGTCCCTCTTAACCATAGTTAAGTAATATGTAATATATGATAGCAGTTAGGTTGTGAAACATAATTAGAAAAATTATAAAGAAATATATGCAAAAAGACGACAATTTTGAATTATTATTATTATTAAAATTGATGTAACAATATATTAATATTATTATCATTTTATGTTATAAATAACATAACGACCCTTTTTAATACTTTGTTTTTAATGTTTCAGCGAACCACTTTTCAAAGAAGCTAATTTTAAATATGAAAAATAGTACAAATGTGATATTGTACTGGGATAATGTTCATAAATTAAAAATATTTATTAAAAGACATCTCTCAGTTGCCCGATTTTAAATAGTCTTCCTTGAAAAGGACGACCAAGAATCACTGAAAGGCTGGAAAAGTTTTAGAAAGTTTATCATTTATAACTTAATTATAAAACTAAACTGAAAATAGTATTTTCCTCATTTTAGCGCTATGTAGAGTTATAATAAATCATAGTATTTAATATAATAGGTATGTAATAATATTTAGGTATCCCTATGTTGAGAGGTTTACTACAGTTAATATGTATTTTTAGAGCTACAATACATTGGACGATTCTGCTTATAAAAGCTAAACTGAAGGGTGGAATCTTAAAAATTATATTCAAGTAAACTATGGACATAAGCTTTTAGTATTTGTTTTATTTTTCTTTTATCTGATGTAGATTATTGTTTATTAGTTCTATTGTTATGGGTTTGAGAGGAACAAGTGAGAAGAGACGTGATCCATATTTACGAGGGCTCGCTCGGGCGATTGGTAGAAATAAAGTTCAGATATTGTGCGATGGTTGTTCTTGATAGACCTCTGACTGGTGCTGTGAAATCAAAGTTGGCAATTTGGTATCTTATTTTTCTGAGAATACCATACACTTATGAGCACACAACACAAACAAACAACACACAATAAAACTAGGGAAAGTAGAAAAGTTTTTATGTTGACGGTCGTTTTTTTTTTTCAAGGAGACAGAAGCAATTTTGTTTACACTTGGTTTCTCGTGTGGCTTCAATAAAGGTAACTTTAATATCTTTCAGTTATTGTCTGAATCCCGAATTACATGCTAGAAGGTACGACTTCTTCAAGTTTTGTACACGCTTGTTCGGCGGTACATATACTAAAATTGGGACGATACAGAGAAGATTAGCATGGCCCCTGCGCAAGGATGACACGCAAAATCGTGAAGCGTTCTTCAAGTTTTGTCCATGAGTGTGTATAAAAATAAATTTATAAGTTAACATCACGAGCTAACATACACATATCCTTTTATTTTAACAAGTATAACCCTGATACAGCTCTCTCAACATTGTCAAGTGTCTAGAAGCGAAATGTATTCCCACACTATAGGGTTATCTCTCCACCAAATACATTTACAATTAAATCACCTATTATCAGAGAAATCTCCCAATATAGTGGGGTACATACCTATATAACTATTTATAGGATGGGGGTCGGTGGAAGGATGGTTTAAACCGTTGGTTTTCGACTGCTATAACCCGGCATAGAATCCCGCATTGGGATCTTTATTTGAATAAAATAAATGTTCAAATCGCCCCCTATTCTTGCAAAAGTCCAACCCCACGAGCGAGTGCAAGTAACCAAACGGGGGCTCTGGTATATTTGTAAGTACAAAGTCGAACTGCTTTTCAACATTTGTAGACATGTGGTGCACTTTTAGTAAAAGCATTCGCCTACTTCTACCCACCATGATTATCATGACCTGTACCACGTGTACTTGGGATAAGCAAAAAAAGGCTATTCATAGGATACACTGGGTTATTTTTAGAAGTAATGGCCAGTTAATTGTGCGGATATATTTAGATAGAAAAATATTTTGTGAATAATTTGGATATTTAAAAAATAATTATTAAATAATGCGCGTGAAGTCTAACTATTTCGTTTGATATATTCTGCATTGATCAACAAAAAGGCTTTTATTAAGACATCTCGTCTTGCATGGACTCGTCCCGGAGTCTAAGAAGGTAAAAAATAGAGCAGACAATGATAGAAAATATCATTAGGTTAATAGGTAGTCAGCTATACAGTCTTAGTAGAAGTTTGTTATACAAGGTATGTCCCATAAGTTCCCGGACTGGGTCCATAAAAAAAAAGGTAAGATTTTTAAAAAAAATTTTATTAAAATTTTCAAAGTAATCCCCCCTTGCTTCAACGCACCAGCGCCATCGTTTCTCCCAATTGTCGAAACAGTTTTTATAGGCCTCTTTTGGAATGCTCTTCAATGCCAGCAGCGATTTTTCTATTATGTCTTCCCTGGTGTCAAAATGTCTTCCTTTTAGAACTTCTTTGAGTTTGGGGAACAGGAAAAAGTCATTTGGTGCGATGTCTGGGGAATAGGGTGGTTGAGGTAGGATTTCTGTCCCGTTTTTCGCCAAAAAATTCGTCACCAAGTGCGCTGTGTGAGGGCGGGCATTGTCATGGTGTAGGATCCAGTCACCATTAGTCCATTTTTCTGGCCTTTTTTTTTCGAATCGCTTCCCTTAGACGGCGAAGAATGCTCATATACATTTCCTTAATAACTGTTTGGCCTGCAGGAAGATACTCGTGATGAACAATGCCCTTGTTATCCAAAAAAGCGACCAGCAACACCTTGTTTCTGGATTTCAATATCCTGGATTTTTTGGGTCTAGGCTCACCCTGAACTCTCCACTCGGCAGATTGACGCTTGGTTTCAGGGTCATAGCCATAGACCCATGTCTCATCGCCTGTGATTATCTTGTCTTTCCATTCCGGATCTGTTCTTGTCATTTTAAACATGTCTTCACAGGTTGCAAGCCGACACAGATTTTGCTCATTAGTGAGGAATCTTGGGATGCATTTTGCAGGAGTCTTTTTGAGCTTCAAATCTTCGGTTAAGATCTTTCCAATCGTTGTTTTAGAGATGTCTGTGTCTTGCTCTAGCTCCAGCAAAGTGGTTCGAGGATTTTATTTTATCAAATCGGTGAATTTTTGCACATTTTATCAGTACTTTGAAATTTTGGGCGTCCTTGACGAGGAGCATCTTCAATGGAAATTCGGCCAGGTTTAAATCTAGAATGCCATTCAAAAACAGTTGTTTTCTTTGGGGCGTCATTGGGGAATGCTTTATTAAGCATTTCAAAGGTTTCGGTTGCTAATATTTGAAGTTTCACACAAAATTATATGCAAATCCTCTGCTTCAATTTTTTTCCATCGTAAAATCGCCGCAGCGCTAGGTGTGACCTTTAAATAAATTAGAATTACCTTGGCGCGCGCGCACCTACCGACTCGATATTGGTACCACCGTGTTGCCAGATATTTTTTCTATAATAAACAGTCAAATTTATTTACATTTTCCATTTATTTATTTTTTTATGGACCCAGTCCGGGAACTTATGGGACATACCTTGTATATTTACAAAGAAAATGTCGTGCTTTGATGCTTCCATTTCTTATATATAGATGCCACGTTATCGTTTTATAATTAACTATGTCTAACTGGCCTTGTTCATATTGTTTGTGGAAGAGAATTGCTCGATACAAATATGTATATGTAATTCTACTGTCCTAAAAGCTTATGTCCATAGTTTGCTTGAAACCCATCTCTAAGTTTCCACCCTTCAGTGTAGCATATATAAACAGAATCATCCAATACGGTATTATAGCTATAAGAAGCACGGTCTGTGGTAGATTAAATTGGCGAAACCGCTGGGAGGATTCACTACTGATGAGCCGAGCCCTCCCAATATTTTTTTATCGCAGTAAGGACAGTAGAAGTTTGTTGTATATTTAAAAAGAAGCTTTGGTGCTTTGGTGCTTCCATTTCTTATATACATTGGCGTATAGACAGAATAACCACTGAGTTGTCTTCTAGTCTTCTTTTTCATTTTTTAACGATATTCTCAACTTTTCTACTAAACGATAGAGCTGGTAGCATAAGTATACAAAGCTCTCATCTGCCAATGAATTCGAGAAAAATCTTCAAAATATTTGACTTGTTACGGGCTAGAGAGACTTCCCGTTTTTGTCTAATCCCCGATGTCTGGAATAATGAAAAGGTTTAAGGAACATCCTATCTTGAAATTTATCTTCGCATAGCTTACACATTTTGCGCAACAGTCTTTATTCCGAAATTCTGGCCGAAATTTTATAGAAAATAGCCAGACTATCTTTTTTTTACAAATATCCTTTCAATTTGTAATGGAGGATTAGAGGACAGGAGTGACTTTGGTCATATAGGTGTTAAGCGTTTATAATGACTATATTGAAAAAAATATTTTTTTTTTTACTTGAACTTTCTGAATAGATTGTTCTATAAGAATATTTGAATTATGTTGAAATTTCTTTTCTAGAGAAGATTGATCCTTAAAGTTATTTAGAAAAGAAAACCCTTCAGATTCCTAAATCTCAGCAGGATAGTGAGTAAAGCCATTCCTGCTCTGTTTTCAATAAGGGTTTGTGTTAATACTTGGGAATAAACTCAATCTTTTCTTTTTCTCTCTCTTTCTTTATATATGCATGAACCCTTAAAGATCTATTATAAGAATGTATGTTTAAAATTATTTATATATTGAGTTTGTTTATATATATTGCGCAATCATCAAATGACTTTTTAAGTACTCAAGTACTTGTATTTCAATAAAATTTAGCTTGCGCCCCGAAAGGATTCAGTACTTTTGTAATACAAAGAACGTTGTTGGAGTTAGGCGTAGTTTGTTTACCGCCACAATAAAATTTGCATTTTCTGGTTGTCCTCGTACCTTCTAAATTTATAACAGTTTGCGTAAAGTGGGGCAAACAGAAACATAGAATCGTCCATGTTTGAAATACGGAGACAATATTTCGATGTTAAATTTACCTCAGAAACTTCGAGGGGCAAAATTATGTTCTCAGTAAAAAGCCCAGGTAGGTTTAAGAGAGGTCATAGTAAAATATACTGAATTTGTTACACTGATTTCAGTTGGCTATATGTTAAGTAATATATAAGGAGATATAGTATAAATCTAGTTTATTGGTTGTATAACGGGTCTGACAACTTGTATATTCAACGCATACCTTTACATGGAGAATATTAACTAAAGGTTGTGTGTGAATAATTTACGACTCAATTATACACGGCATAGGTTTGAAGCTTGTTAGAAGTTGGTCTATCAATAACACACACACACCGTCTGCCAGCCACTGAACTAATTGCGGCAGTTTTAAAACACAAGTCGGTGCACCTGAATAATTCACTCGTCCTGAAATATGCAACGTGGTCCGACAATGTTGTTCTGCTGGAGGCTGTCTCTGAATTGGGGTGGAATGTTACGTTTTACTCACCAGTCTTTACTTGTGTTCATATGGTGCTTGTGTAAACACATTACACTATTGTGTGTCTTTACCTGTGTTCATATGGTGCTTGTGTACAGACATTACATTACACTATTGTGTTTGTTTACTTGTGTTCATATGGTGCTTGTGTACACACATTACATTATTGTGTGTCTTTACTTGTGCTCACATGGTGCTTGGGTACACTACATTACACTATTGTGTTCCTTTACTTGTGTTCACATGGTGCTTGTGTACAGACATTACATTACACTATTGTGTGTCTTTACTTGTGTTCACATGGTACTTGTGTACACACGTTACATTATTGTGTGTCTTTACTTGTGTTCACATGGTGCTTGTGTACAGACATTACATTACACTATTGTGTGTCTTTACTTGTGTTCACATGGTGCTTGGGTACAGACATCATTACACTATTGTATGTCTTTACTTGTGTTCACATGGTGCTTGTGTACAGACTTTACATTACACTATTGTGTGTCTTTACTTGTGTTCATATGGTGCTTGTGTACAGACTTTACATTACACTATTGTGTGTCTTTACTTGTGTTCACATGGTGCTTGTGTACAGACATTACATTACACTATTGTGTGTCTTTACTTGTGTTCACATGGTGCTTGTGTACAGACATTACATTACACTATTGTATGTCTTTACTTGTGTTCACATGGTGCTTGGGTACACACATTACACTATTGTGTGTCTTTACTTGTGTTCACATGGTACTTGTGTACACACATTACACTATTGTATGTCTTTAACTGTGTTCACATGGTGCTTGTGTACAGACATTACATTACACTATTGTATGTCTTTACTTGTGTTCACATGGTGCTTGTGTACACACATTACACTATTGTATGTCTTTACTTGTGTTCATATGGTGCTTGTGTACAGACATTACATTACACTATTGTGTTTGTTTACTTGTGTTCACATGGTGCTTGTGTACACACATTACATTACACTATTGTATGTCTTTACTTGTGTTCACATGGTGCTTGTGTACACACATTACACTATTGTATGTCTTTACATGTGTTCATATGGTGCTTGTGTACAGACATTACATTATTGTGTGTCTTTACTTGTGTTCACATGGTGCTTGTGTACAGACATTACATTATTGTGTGTCTTTACTTGTGTTCACATGGTGCTTGTGTACAGACATTACATTACACTATTGTATGTCTTTACTTGTGTTCACATGGTGCTTGTGTACACACATTACATTACACTATTGTGTGTCTTTACTTGTGTTCACATGGTGCTTGGGTACACACATTACATTATTGTGTGTCTTTACTTGTGTTCACATGGTGCTTGTGTACAGACATTATTGACCGATATGTCCTCACTTCTTTTTTCTAGTTTTAATTCATTTTGTCTCCTCTCTAATTGTAAATACGTTGCTGTATCACCTCATAAGCATAAATAAAATAAATAACAGACATTACATTACACTATTGTGTGTCTTTACTTGTGTTCACATGGTGCTTGTGTACAGACATTACATTATTGTGTGTCTTTACTTGTGTTCACATGGTGCTTGTGTACAGACATTACATTATTGTGTGTCTTTACTTGTGTTCACATGGTGCTTGGGTACAGACATTACATTACACTATTGTGTGTCTTTACTTGTGTTCACATGGTGCTTGTGTACAGACATTACATTACACTATTGTGTGTCTTTACTTGTGTTCACATGGTGCTTGTGTACAGACATTACATTATTGTGTGTCTTTACTTGTGTTCACATGGTGCTTGGGTACAGACATTACATTACACTATTGTGTGTCTTTACTTGTGTTCACATGGTGCTTGGGTACACACATTACACTATTGTATGTCTTTACTTGTGTTCACATGGTGCTTGTGTACAGACATTACATTATTGTGTGTCTTTACTTGTGTTCACATGGTGCTTGTGTACAGACATTACATTACACTATTGTGTGTCTTTACTTGTGTTCACATGGTGCTTGGGTACACACATTACACTATTGTATGTCTTTACTTGTGTTCACATGGTGCTTGTGTACAGACATTACATTACACTATTGTGTGTCTTTACTTGTGTTCACATGGTGCTTGTGTACAGACATTACATTACACTATTGTATGTCTTTACTTGTGTTCACATGGTGCTTGTGTACAGACATTACATTATTGTGTGTCTTTACTTGTGTTCACATGGTGCTTGTGTACAGACATTACATTACACTATTGTGTGTCTTTACTTGTGTTCACATGGTGCTTGGGTACACACATTACACTATTGTATGTCTTTACTTGTGTTCACATGGTGCTTGTGTACAGACATTACATTACACTATTGTGTGTCTTTACTTGTGTTCACATGGTGCTTGTGTACAGACATTACATTACACTATTGTATGTCTTTACTTGTGTTCACATGGTGCTTGTGTACAGACATTACATTATTGTGTGTCTTTACTTGTGTTCACATGGTGCTTGTGTACAGACATTACATTACACTATTGTGTGTCTTTACTTGTGTTCACATGGTGCTTGGGTACACACATTACACTATTGTATGTCTTTACTTGTGTTCACATGGTGCTTGTGTACAGACATTACATTACACTATTGTGTGTCTTTACTTGTGTTCACATGGTGCTTGTGTACAGACATTACATTACACTATTGTATGTCTTTACTTGTGTTCACATGGTGCTTGTGTACAGACATTACATTACACTATTGTGTGTCTTTACTTGTGTTCACATGGTGCTTGTGTACATACATTACATTACATACATCAGTCTTTATTTTTGTTCTCTTAATATTCTTTTACAGACATTACATTACACTGGTTGTGTCCACTATTGTATGTCTTTACTTGTGTTCACATGGTGCTTGTGTACAGACATTACATTACACTATTGTATGTCTTTACTTGTGTTCACATGGTGCTTGTGTACAGACATTACATTACACTATTGTGTGTCTTTACTTGTGTTCACATGGTGCTTGTGTACATACATTACATTACATACATCAGTCTTTATTTTTGTTCTCTTAATATTCTTTTACAGACATTACATTACACTGGTTGTGTCCACTATTGTATGTCTTTACTTGTGTTCACATGGTGCTTGTGTACAGACATTACATTACACTATTGTATGTCTTTACTTGTGTTCACATGGTGCTTGTGTACAGACATTACATTACACTATTGTGTGTCTTTACTTGTGTTCACATGGTGCTTGTGTACATACATTACATTACATACATCAGTCTTTATTTTTGTTCTCTTAATATTCTTTTACAGACATTACATTACACTGGTTGTGTCCACTATTGTATGTCTTTACTTGTGTTCACATGGTGCTTGTGTACAGACATTACATTACACTATTGTGTGCCTTTACTTGTGTTCACATGGTGCTTGTGTACAGACTTTACATTAAACTATTGTGTGCCTTTACTTGTGTTCACATGGTGCTTGTGTACAGACATTACATTACACTATTGTGTGTCTTTACTTGTGTTCACATGGTGCTTGTGTACATACATTACATTACATACATCAGTCTTTATTTTTGTTCTCTTAATATTCTTTTACAGACATTACATTACACTGGTTGTGTCCTTACTTGTGTTTCAACAAGATGTTTAGAGTGATGTTGTATTTCAATATCTTCTCATTATTCAAACTCAATAAATAAAATGATTATCTAGTGTTCTACCTTCAGAATATTATATAGTACTTGAGGCCAGTTTATTTATATGGGTAAGAAAGGTTTTTCCATAACTATCTAGCACGGCCATTCACTATTTAGTAATCTACAAAACACCCGAATTCATTCAGGCACAGCGCCTCTGCGATTACAAGCGACAAGGACGCACTACAGAGGTATTAATCTATATATATAAAATTGAATGTCTGTCTGTCTGTCTGTGTGTGTGTGTGTCCTCTATGGATTCAAAAACCATACATCCAATCGCCGTGAAAATTTGGAATATTATTAGGTGTATCCCCGGAAAGGTTTACGAAAAATAATTTCTTGAATATCTTGAATATCCTTAGAGTTATTTGCAGATTTGTATATTTAACTCGCAAGCAGCGCCGCCATTGAGACGGAGATAGGCTTAGTTTGCTGCTTCTGATGACCTTGGGTCATCGTGTGAGTCACAGCATGATGCTACAAAAACACTCTGGGGATTTTACAGCGTCGACAACCTGTAAGATTGCCTCTCTCATATATTATACTTTAAACATCTGCTTAATTAAAGCATTTTTCATTTGAAAGAGACTGCTCTCTTAACCCCTTTTAGACAACATTAAATGATATCCCGTGTCGATGATTTTGTAATGTATAGAATTAGGAAAGACAAAATTCACGATGACACGGCTCACAGGGAACGGTAAAAAATGTTCACTTTATCGAGGAAATAAAAAATTCGGGATGACACGGCACACAGGGACCGGGAAAAAATGATCACTTTATCGAGAGATTCACGACCATGATTTTATTCAACTTATCGAGTATTTATCAAGGGACCGGGAAAATATGTTCACTAGATAAAACGATGATTTTGTAATGTAGAAAATTATGAAAGACAAAATTCAGGATGACACGGCACACAGGGACCGGGAAAAAATGTTCACTTTATCGAGAGATTCACATTTACGAGTTTCAAATTATCAAAATATATCTCTTTTTTTTTATAAGTTTATAGAGAATTGTTTTAACAAATGTTCGTTAGACAAACCTTTACTCGGGTAAAACCTCGGGCGAAGCCGGGTACGTCCGCTAGTAATACATAAATGGCGGTTTCAGGATATGCGCAAGGAAGAAACGAAGCTACAGACAAAATAATCGAAAGGAGTGAATTTTGATCGTCATCTTGTGGAGAACTACCGTCCTGTGATAGACGGTTAATTCAATAACAAGAATAAATAATGGCGTCTGTACTGGTTGAGAATGGACAGAGGCCCTGAGTTGGAACGTGGGCCAACAGACAAGGTGTGACGCCGATTCTGGCGTTGCGTTTAAGAATGGCTGACAAGTCTCATGCTATCTGAGACATTAAGGAGTTTATAGGTCATCCAGAACACTAGAGAAAAGGGACAAACAGGCTGAAGAGGTTGACAGTTTTACGACGTCGTGGCTAAATCCATCTACCACCTGTGGACCGAGGGTTAGATGGACCAATCGGGAAGAAGCCCAGCTGGAGGAAGAATGATGTCGTGCATCTGCTTTATGGCAACGTGGTTAGGATGATTCTCCCTTCTGTTACTTGCTTGTTCTCTGTAATACACGAAAGTAAATAAAAAGAAGTCGTGAATACAGAGATCCCTAGCGATCCTACGTGCACATTTGACCATCCTTTATACAGCATTGGCGTAAAATTTTAAAAGCAGGCAAAATTACCTAAAAATTGATAATTTAAGGTATCGTTCGAGATTTCCTTCCTGAAGAGTTTCGAAGAAAAACTAGCTAAAAATTAATTTTAAGGTTGAAGATGTCGCGCAGAGGTTTTTCCCTTCCACAGTCAACAAAGTAAAAACCTAACTCCAATGTCCGCAGGCTAGCTGGGTTGCTAATTTACCCACAAGTAACTACTTGGCCAAGTGGAAAAATACTAATTTTAGAAATTAGTAAAAGTTAATGTCGAGAGGTTAGGTTGAAGTCAGATAGCCGTGAACGTTATTACTATTTCTATATTTTTGGTTAAAAAATACAACTTGTTAGGATATTGGTGCTCATATGCCCCCAGCAAGAAAAATGAAAAATCTAGTCTCAATTTATATAATTGAATTTAAAGTATTTTCGGTTTACTTTTTATTCCTTCTTTAACGACATGGATAGAAACTAGATCATTCCTAATATATCCCATCAGAACATGGAATCAATTTTACTGAGATTTTAGCAGAGTTTTTGCTGAACATCTCTATTTTCAATCGGTAGCTAAGTCTTTACCGCGGTGGCCGCTAACACAATGAAATCCTTATATTTCATATATATGTATAATTATATATTCCACATTCGCCTTTTCAGCATTACGCTAATATTGACGTATGCACGGTGTGGCCACTGAACATGTGTCGGACCTGAAGGCTGTTGTTGGGTTCTCTGCTGTCTGGAGTATAAGAGCTTCATCTATGCTTCCTTCCTGCTGAATGTGTGTGTATATTAATCCATTTTATATTTATCCATCTATAAATCCTTATTTAAACTTATTTATTATGTGAGCAATAGTTACCCAAATATTATTTGAAAAAGTAAAAATCATTATCAGATAAAAGTTTCTTTTAATTTAAAGCTAGAAAATTTAAATTAAAAGAAACTTTTTACCTGATATTGATTTTTACTTTTTTAACTTATTTATATTTATTCATTTATTTTATATATTTAACCTTATATAATTAATATATACAGTTATCAGCGTCATAATCAAGCAACAATTCTTAATCAATTCTGTCACCGTTTGCTTTGTGAATGGAATAAATACCCAAAAATGGCCATTTCTCATAACCATCGGTGGTTCAGTGGTAGAATGCTCGCCTGCCACGCGGGCGGCCCGGGTTCGATTCCCGGCCGATGCATTTTTTTTTTTACAATTTTTAAAAATCATTTATATATTATATACAAGAATGACATCCACGGCGCCAATTTATAATTGTAACGAATAGTATTTGAATAAAAGCATTTAATCGGGTAAACCCCGGGCATTGCCCGGGTCATTCGGCTAGTCTTATATATGAACAAGCGAGATATTAATAAAAGTAGTTTCAATCTTTCTCTATATTTATCTCTCTGGCGTTCTCTCTCTCTCTCTTGAACTTCTATCATAAATTTAAATAATATGCAGTATAGTTCAGAATATGAAAGCGAAGCAAAGTAAAATGAATTAATTGAAGAAATGTTGATGACAGCCCAGGAGCGTTTTTATTAGAGATCATGTAATAGTTGGTGCAACAACTATAGTGTCTTCAACCGAGTCTTAAAACACTCCTACATTCGTTTACAGAATGTCGTATAAAGCCTATCTTCTTCGCTTTCAGCCGCGTCTGGAATAATGGTAGAACACATTGGAATTCTGGAAACACTATTGTGTGCAGTCTTTCCTTCGACAATCATTAGCAAAATACGTGTGTCCTCCGTAGACTCCCATGAGTATTGAATTTACCGTGTGCATTGAAGTACTGTGTGCATTACCGTGTGCATTGAAGTACCGTGTGCATTGAAGTGACGTGTTCGTTGAAGTACCGTGTGCATTAAAGTACCGTGTGCATTTCCGTGTGCATTAAAGTACCGTGTGCATTTTCGTGTGCATTGAAGTACCGTGTGCATTTAAGTATCATGTGTGTTGAAGTAACGTGTTCATTGAAGTACTGTGTGCATTGAAGTACTGTGTGCATTGAAGTACTGTGTGCATTGAAGTACTGTGTGCATTTCCGTGTGCATTGAAGTACCGTGTGAATTGAGGTACCGTGTGCGTTGAAGTACCATGTGCATTTAAGTATCGTGTGTGTTGAAGTAACGTGTGCATTGAAGTACTGTGTGCATTGAAGTACCGTGTGTATTGAAGTACTGTGTGCATTGAAGTACCGTGTGCATTGAAGTACCGTGTGCATTGAAGTACCGTTTGCATTGAAGTACTGTGTGCATTTCCGTGTGCATTGAAGTACCGTGTGAATTGAGGTACCGTGTACGTTGAAGTACCATGTGCATTTAAGTATCGTGTGTGTTGAAGTACCGTGTGCATTGAAGTACTGTGTGCATTGAAGTATCGTGTGTATTGAAGTACCGTGTGCATTGAAGTACCGTGTGCATTGAAGTACCGTTTGCATTGAAGTATTGTGTGCGTTGAAGTACCATGTGTGTTGAAGTACCGTGTGCATTGAAGTACCGTGTGCAGTGAAGTCCCATTTGCAGTGAAATAACATACGCAGACTCTCCGAGTCTACATTTTTACCATTTGCCATGTACTCGATTTATTCTTTCCCTTTTATATCAGTCTGAATATTTTCACATTATAGCTGATATTACTCTCGATAATATTGACCGGTATTGGTCCAAATATAGAATAGCACTTAAAATGTTATCTGAGAGAAGTTGTCTGCGCCGACGTCAGAAAGATCCTACGCAGGCTAATCAGACGTTACCCACTCACACAACAGTTAATCCAGCCAGGAATGTGGAACAGAAGAAGACAATTTGGCAGCCAGACGACCCGTTACCGTATTTGGCCTAATTGACAGATGACCCTACTGCGCATGGGCAAGCAGAGGTGTCAGCCTTCTTTTTTTATTTATCTTTCTCTCTATCCTATAACTAGAGATCATCTTGTGCTGGCTCCTTCTTAGATAAACATTGCTATACAAGAAGTGGTTAGAATACATATAGAAGTGGGCATAAACATATTCACTTATAATCTACCACTATGTAAATAAACAGCTTAATGTTATGGCCCTTTTATTTGCTCGATGAATGGCTCTCTACTATCATGCGAGCTTAATCAGCCAACCAGAGTTGAGTTCATTATCCAATCAAACAGCAATATTTTTTTTATCTCAGTGGTTGCATTGAACAACTACGTATTATAGTTGTGAGATCGTGGGTTCGAGACTCTTAATTTCTATATTTATATTCTTTATTTTGTTTCTAATAGAACTCTTTTAAAAAAAATAATTCAGGTCTGTGTTTATGACTGACAAATGTATATTGAGAGTGTAGATTTGGAATAAAGGAATAGTGGTGCTTGAATTTCTTATTCTGTAATGGTATATTTCAGTGACGTGTGAGATC
>CP092865.1:165419834-165448803 GCA_030710605.1 Cordylochernes scorpioides | reverse complement strand
TGACTGTCCTTCTCGGTTACTACAGGTTTGTCCCTTTCGGTTACCATACCACAGCGAGAGACCCTCGGATACCACAGTATAGCGAGAGTCGACAAGATTCGACAAGTTCACAGTTAAAGTCAACAGTTCCTCACCACATGTATTTATCAATTTTATATTTTACATTTATTCATCCTTATGTACATTATTCTTTTTTATTAATATTTATATTTATTCTATATTTAAACTTATATGAACGATGTAATAAAGAAGTTTAACCTCAAAATTCTTCCTTAGAAAAAATAGTTTAACATAAGAAATTCATTGAAATCAAATAATAGACCTATCTGGAGGTTGAATGGACAAAACCTCTAAGAGAGTTCAACATTGATGAGGCAAAAAACATTCTCTTTTAATTTTTCTAGAATTTCAGTAATGTGTTCAGAAGTCATTTTTGATTATTATTTTGAAAAGGAGCATCTTAAAGTCAAATAGTTTATAACTCAATCTCTCTAGATGGAATTTTGAGAAAGAGAAATTGTTACTTACTCATGCCACTGATTGTATTGGACCTATTTGTTCTTAATACCGTACGGCTTAGAAATTTACTTTGAATACTTGAAATGGAAGCAAATACCTGCCAGTTGTATGTACCTATTTTTGGAAATTTCGATCAGAGAGCTGTCCTAGTCACTTTACTAGTTAAACAGCTCTAGGCATAATTAAGAAAATTCGTAAATCCTTAGAGATTTTCATGAAATCAAATCCCGCCCTGACTGACGAGGACCATAATACGGAACATGGTCTCAAGCTGGACGTTCGGAATTTGCCTAAACTAGTGATGAGGTTTTTTACCTACTCGAATTTGTTAGATTGCAGAGACGGTTAGTAGATGGCGCATACTTGCACTTAACTGTTGGTATGAATTCTAACTGATCTCACACGTCACTAAAATTTGCCATTACAGAATAAGAAATTCAAGCACCACTATTCCTTTATTCCAAATCTACACTCTCAATATACATTTTTCAGTCATAAACACAGACCTGAATTATTTTTTTAAAAGAGTTCTATTAGAAACAAAATAAAGAATATAAATATAGAAATTAAGAGTCTCGAACCCACGATCTCACAACTATAATACTTAGTTGTTCAATGCAACCACTGAGATAAAAAAAATATTGTTGTTTGATTGGATAATGAACTCAATTCTGGTTGGCTGATTAAGCTCGCATGATAGTAGAGAGCCATTCATCGAGCAAATAAAAGGGCCATAACATTAAGCTGTTTATTTACATAGTGGTAGATTATAGTGAATATGTTTATGCCCACTTCTATATGTATTCTAACCACTTCTTGTATAGCAATGTTTATCTAAGAAGGAGCCAGCACAAGATGATCTCTAGTTATAGGATAGAGAGAAAGATAAATAAAAAAGAAGGCTGACACCTCTGCTTGCCCATGCGCAGTAGGGTCATCTGTCAATTAGGCCAAATACGGTAACGGGTCGTCTGGCTGCCAAATTGTCTTCTTCTGTTCCACATTCCTGGCTGGATTAACTGTTGTGTGAGTGGGTAACGTCTGATTAGCCTGCGTAGGATCTTTCTGACGTCGGCGCAGACAACTTCTCTCAGATAACATTTTAAGTGCTATTCTATATTTGGACCAATAGCGGTCAATATTATCGAAGGTAATATCAGCTATAGTGTGAAAATAATCAGACTGATATAAAAGGGAAAGAATAAATCGAGTACATGGCAAATGGTAAAAATGTAGACTCGGAGAGTCTGCGTATGTTATTTCACTGCAAATGGGACTTCACTGCACACGGTACTTCAATGCACACGGTACTTCAACACACATGGTACTTCAACGCACACATTACTTCAATGCAAACGGTACTTCAATGCACACGGTACTTCAATGCACACGGTACTTCAATACACACGGTACTTCAATGCACACAGTACTTCAATGCACACGGTACTTCAACACACACGATACTTAAATGCACATGGTACTTCAACGCACACGGTATTTCAATTCACAAGGTACTTCAATGCACACGGAAATGCACACAGTACTTCAATGCAAACGGTACTTCAATGCACACGGTACTTCAATGCAAACGGTACTTCAATGCACACGGTACTTCAATGCACACAGTACTTCAATACACACGGTACTTCAATGCACACAGTACTTTAATGCACACGTTACTTCAACATACACGATACTTAAATGCACATGGTACTTCAACGCACACGGTACCTCAATTCACACGGTACTTCAATGCACACGGAAATGCACACAGTACTTCAATGCACACAGTACTTCAATGCACACAGTACTTCAATGAACACGTTACTTCAACACACATGATACTTAAATGCACACGGTACTTCAATGCACACGAAAATGCACACGGTACTTTAATGCACACGGAAATGCACACGGTACTTTAATGCACACGGTACTTCAACGAACACGTCACTTCAATGCACACGGTACTTCAATGCACACGGTAATGCACACAGTACTTCAATGCACACGGTAAATTCAATACTCATGGGAGTCTACGGAGGACACACGTATTTTGCTAATGATTGTCGAAGGAAAGACTGCACACAATAGTGTTTCCAGAATTCCAATGTGTTCTACCATTATTCCAGACGCGGCTGAAGGCGAAGAAGATAGGCTTTATGCGACATTCTGTAAACGAATGTAGGAGTGTTTTAAGACTCGGTTGAAGCTACTATAGTTGTTGCACCAACTATTACATGATCTCTAATAAAAACGCTCCTGGGCTGTCATCAACATTTCTTCAATTAATTCATTTTACTTTGCTTCGCTTTCATCTTCTGAACTATACTGCATATTATTTAAGTTTATGATAGAAGTTCAAGAGAGAGAGAGAGAGAACGCCAGAGAGATAAATAGAGAGAAAGATTGAAACTACTTTTATTAATATCTCGCTTGTTCGTATATAAGACTAGCCGAATGACCCGGGCAATGCCCGGGTTTTACCCGATTAAATGCTTTTATTCAAATACTATTTGTTACAATTATAAATTGGCCCCGTGGATGTCATTCTTATATATAATATATAAATGATTTTTAAAAATTGTAAAAAAAAAAAAAAAATGCATCGGCCGGGAATCGAACCCGGGCCGCCCGCGTGGCAGGCGAGCATTCTACCACTGAACCACCAATGGTTATGAAAAATGGCCATATTTGGGTATTTATTCCATTCACAAAGCAAACGGTGACAGAATTGATTAAGAATTGTTGCTTGATTATGACGCTGATAACTGTATATATTAATTATATAAGGTTAAATATATAAAATAAATGAATAAATATAAATAGGTTTGAAAAAGTAAAAATCAATATCAGGTAAAAAGTTTCTTTTAATTTAAATTTGCTAGCTTCAAATTAAAAGAAATTTTTTGCCTGATATTGATTTTTACTTTTCAAAAATTTTTGGGTAACTGTTGCTCACATAATAAATAAGTTTAAATAAGGATATATATAGATGGATAAATATAAAATGATTAATATACACACACATACAGCAGGAAGGAAGCCTAGCTGAAGCTCCTATACTCCAGGCAGCACAGAACCCAACAACAGCCTTCAGGTCCGACATATGTCCAGTGGCCACACCGTGCATACGTCAATATTAGCGTAATGCTGAAAAGGCGAATGTGGAATATATAAATATATATATATATATGGAATATATAAATATACATATATATGGAATACAAGGATTTCATTGTGTTAGCGCCCACCGCGGTAAAGACTTAGCTACCGATTGAAAATAGAGATGTTCAGCAAAAACTCTGCTAAAATATCAGTAAAATTGATTCCATGTTCTGATGGGATATATTAGGTATAATCTAGTTTGTATCCATGTCGTTAAAGAAGGAATAAAAAGTAAACCGAAATTACTTTAAATTCAATTATATAAATTGAGACTAGATTTTTCAATTTTTCTTGCTGGGGGCATATAAGCACCAATATCCTAACAAGTTGTATTTTTTAACCAAAAATATAGAAATAGTAATAACGTTCACGGCTATCTGACTTCAACCTAACCTCTCGACATTAACTTTTACTAATTTCTAAAATTAGTATTTTTTCCACTTGGCCAAGTAGTTACTTGTGGGTAAATTAGCAACCCAGCTAGCCTGCGGACATTGGAGTTAGGTTTTTACTTTGTTGACTGTGGAAGGGAAAAACCTCTGCGCGACATCTTCAACCTTAAAATTAATTTTTAGCTAGTTTTTCTTCGAAACTCTTCAGGAAGGAAATCTCGAACGATACCTTAAATTATCAGTTTTTAGGTAATTTTGCCTGCTTTTAAAATTTTACGCCAATGCTGTATAAAGGATGGTCAAATGTGCACGTAGGATCGCTAGGGATCTCTGTGTTCACGACTTCTTTTTATTTACTTTAGTGTATTACAGAGAACAAGCAAGTAACAGAAGGGAGAATCATCCTAACCACGTTGTCATAAAGCAGATGCACGACATCATTCTTTCTCCAGCTGGGCTTCTTCCCGATTGGTCCATCTAACCCTCGGTTCACAGGTGGTGGATGAATTTAGCCACGACGTCGTAAAACTGTCAACCTCTTAAGTCTGTTTGTTCCAAACAGGACAAACCTTTTCTCTAGTGTTCTGGATAACCTATAAACTCCTTAATGTCTCAGATAGCATGAGACTTGTCAGCCATTCTTAAACGCAACGCAAGAATCGGCGTCACACCTTGTCTGTTGGCCCACGTTCCAACTCAGGGCCTCTGTCCATTCTCAACCAGTACAGACGCCATTATTTATTCTTGCTATTGAATTAACCGTCTATCACAGGACGGCAGTTCTCCACAAGATTACGATTATAATTCACTCCTTTCAATAATTTTGTCTGTAGCTTCGTTTCTTCCTTGCGCATATCCTGAAACCGTCTATTATGTATTATTAATACCTCTGTAGTGCGTCCTTGTCGCTTGTGATCGCAGAGGCGCTGTGCCTGAATGAAATCGGGTGTTTTGTAGATTACTAAATAGTGAATGACCGTGCTAGATAGTTATGGAAAAACCTTTCTTCCCCATATAAATAATCTGGCCTCAAGTACTATAATATTCTGAAGGTAGAACACTAGATAATCATTTTATTTATTGAGTTTGAATAATGAGAAGATATTGAAATACAACATCACTCTAAACATCTTGTTGAAACACAAGTAAGGACACAACCAGTGTAATGTAATGTCTATAAAAGAATATTAAGAGAACAAAAATAAAGACTGATGTATGTAATGGAATGTGTGTACCCAAGCACCATGTGAACACAAGTAAAGACACACAATAGTGTAATGTAATGTCTGTACACAAGCACCATGTAACACAAGTAAAGACACACAATAGTGTAATGTAAAGTGTGTACACAAGCACCATATGAACACAAGTAAAGACACACAATAGTGTAATGTAAAGTGTGTACACGAGCACCATATGAAAACAAGTAAAGACATACAAGAGTGTAATGTAATGTGTGTACACAAGCACCATGTGAACACAAGTAAAGACACACAATAATGTAATGTGTGTACACAAGCACCATATGAACACAAGTAAACAAACACAATAGTGTAATGTAATGTCTGTACACAAGCACCATATGAACACAAGTAAAGACACACAATAATGTAATGTGTCTACACAAGCACCATATGAACACAAGTAAAGACACACAATAGTGTAATGTAATGTGTGTACACAAGCACCATATGAACACAAGTAAAGACTGGTGAGTAAAGCGTAACAACACCCCCAATTCAGAGACAGCCTCCAGCAGAACAACATTGTCAGACCACGTTGCATATTTCAGGACGAGTGAATTATTCAGCTGCACCGACTTGTGTTTTAAAACTGCCGCAATTAGTTCAGTGGCTGGCAGACGGTGTTATTGATAGACCAACTTCTAACAAGCTTCAAACCTATGCCGTGTATAATTGAGTCGTAAATTATTCACACAACCTTTAGTTAATATTCTCCATGTAAAGGTATGCGTTGAATATACAAGTTGTCAGACCCGTTATACAACCAATAAACTAGATTTATACTATATCTCCTTATATATTTCTTAACATATAGCCAACTGAAATCCGTGTAACAAATTCAGTATATTTTACTATGACCTCTCTTAAACCTACCTGGGCTTTTTACTGAGAACATAATTTTGCCCCTCGAATTTCTGAGGTAAATTTAACATCGAAATATTGTCTCCGTATTTCAAACATGGACGATTCTATGTTTCTGTTTGCCCCACTTTACGCAAACTGTTATAAATTTAGAAGGTACGAGGACAACCAGAAAATGCAAATTTTATTGTGGCGGTAAACAAACTACGCCTAACTCCAACAAAGTTCTTTGTATTACAAAAGTACTGAATCCTTTCGGGGCGCAAGCTAAATTTTATTGAAATACAAGTACTTGAGTACTTAAAAAGTCATTTGATGATTGCGCAATATATATAAAACAAACTCAATATATAAATAATTTTAAACATACATTCTTATAATAGATCTTTAAGGGTTCATGCATATATAAAGAAAGAGAGAGAAAGAGAAAAGATTGAGTTTATTCCTAAGTATTAACACAAACCCTTATTACGAACAGAGCAGGAATGGCTTTACTCACTATCCTGCTGAGATTTAGGAATCTAAAGGGTTTTCTTTTCTAAATAACTTTAAGGATCAATCTTCTCTAGAAAAGAAATTTCAACATAATTCAAATATTCTTATAGAACAATCTAATCAGAAAGTTCAAGTAAAAATATTTAATTTTTTTCAATATAGTCATTATAAACGCTTAACACCTATATGACCGAAGTCACTCCTGTCTTCTAATCTTCCATTACAAATTGAAAGGATATTTGCAAAAAAGGCTATTTTCTATAAAATTTCGGTCAGAATTTCGGAATAAAGACTGTTGCGCAAAATGTGTAAGCTATGCGAAGATAAATTTCAAGATAGGATGTTCCTTAAAACTTTTCATTATTCCAGACATCGGGGATTAGACAAAAACGGGAAGTCTCTCTAGCCCGTAACAAGTCAAATATTTTGAAGATTTTTCTCGAATTCATTGGCAGATGAGAGCTTTGTATACTTGTACTGCCAGCTCTATCGTTTAGTAGAAAAGTTGAGAATATCGTTAAAAAATGAAAAAGAAGACTAGAAGACAACTCAGTGGTTATTCTGTTTATACGCCAATGTACTTAAGAAATGGAAGCACCAAAGCATGAAAGCTTCTTTTTAAATATACAACAAACTTCTACTGTCCTTACTGCGATAAAAAAATATTGGGAGGGCTCGGCTCATCAGTAGTGAATCCTCCCAGCGGTTTCGCCAATTTAATCTACCACAGATCGTGCTTCTTATAGCTATAATACCGTATTGGATGATTCTGTTTATATATGCTACACTGAAGGGTGGAAACTTAGAAATGGGTATAAATGAGTTAAATAAAGCATCAAGGGCTGCGTATCTTTTTATTAGAACGAATATAAAGCGAGCTTTCGGGCTCATACACCCTTCTACAGGAATTAACAAAATAAACTGAATAATTATTTTGTTAATTCCTGTAGAAGGGTGTATGAGCCCGAAAGTTCGCTTTATATTCGTTCTAATAAAAAGATACGCAGCCCTTGATGCTTTATTTAACTCATTTATAATCTTACAGGGTTTTTCAATTGATAGAAATGGGTTTCAAGCAAATTATGGACATAAGAATTTAGGGCAGTAGAATTACATTTACATATTTGTATCGATCAATTCTCTTCCACAAACAATAAGAACAAGACCAGTTATACATAGTTAATTGTAAATCGATATCGTGCCATATATATATATAATGAAGCATTATAAAGCACGACATTTTCTTTGTAAATATATAACAAACTTCTACTAAGACTGTATAGCTGATTACCTATTAACCTAATGATATTTTCTATCATTATCTGCTCTATTTCTTACCTTCTTGGATTCCGGGACGAGTCTATGCAAGACGAGATGTCTTAATAAAAGCCTTTTTGTTGATCAATGCAGAATATATCAAACGAAATAGTTAGAGTTCACACGCATTACTTAATAATTATTTTTTAAATATCCAAATTATTCACAAAATATTTCTCTATCTAAATCTATCTGCGCAATTAACTGGCCATTACTTCTAAAAAATAATCCAGTGTATCCTATGAATAGCCTTTTTTTGCTTATCCCAAGTACACGTGGTACAGGTCATGATAATCATGGTGGGTAGAAGTAGGCGAATGATTTTACTGTAAGTGCATCACATGTCTACAAATGTGAAAAGCAGTTCGACTTTGCACTTACAAATATACCAGAGCCCCGTTTGGTTACTTGCACTCGCTCGTGGGTTTGGACTTTTGCAAGAATAGGGGGAGATTTGAACATTTATTTTATTCAAAAAAGTGCCCAATGCGGGATTCTATGCCGGGTCATAGCAGTCGAAAACCAACGGTTTAGACCATCCTTCCACCGACCCCCATCCTATAAATAGTTATATAGGTATGTACCCCACTATATTGGGAAATTTCTCTGATAATAGGTGATTGAATTGTAAATGTATTTGGTGGAGAGATAACCCTATAGTGTGGGAATACATTTCGCTTCTAGACACTTGACAATGTTGAGAGAGCTGTTTCAGGGTTATACTTGTTAAAATAAAAGGATATGTGTATGTTAGCTCGTGATGTTAACTTATAAATTTATTTTTATACACACTCATGGACAAAACTTGAAGAACGCTTCACGATTTTGCGTGTCATCCTTGCGCAGGGGCCATGCTAATCTTCTCTGTATCGTTCCAATTTTAGTATATGTACCGCCGAACAAGCGTGTACAAAACTTGAAGAAGTTGTACCTTCTAGCATGTAATTCGGGATTCAGACAATAACTGAAAGATATTAAAGTGACCTTTATTGAAGCCACACGAGATAACCAAGTGTAAACAAAATTGCTTCTGTCTCCTTGAAAAAAAAAAACGACCGTCAACATAAAAACCTTTCTACTTTCCCTAGTTTTATTGTGTGTTGTTTGTTTGTGTTGTTTTTTTGTGTTGTGTGCTCATAAGTGTATGGTATTCTCAGAAAAATAAGATACCAAATTGCCAACTTTGATTTCACAGCACCAGTCAGAGGTCTATCAAGAACAACCATCGCACAATATCTGAACTTTATTCCTACCAATCGCCCGAGCGAGCCCTAGTAAATATGGATCACGTCTCTTCTCACTTGTTCCTCTCAAACCCATAACAATAGAACTAATAAACAATAATCTACATCAGATAAAAGAAAAATAAAACAAATACTAAAAGCTTATGTCTATAGTTTACTTGAATATAATTTTTAAGATTCCACCCTTCAGTTTAGCTTTTATAAGCAGAATCGTCCAATGTATTGTAGCTCTAAAAATACATATTAACTGTAGTAAACCATTCAACATAGGGATACCTAAATATTATTACATACCTATTATATTAAATACTATGATTTATTATAACTCTACATAGCGCTAAAATGAGGAAAATACTATTTTCAGTTTAGTTTTATAATTAAGTTATAAATGATAAACTTTCTAAAACTTTTCCAGCCTTTCAGTGATTCTTGGTCGTCCTTTTCAAGGAAGACTATTTAAAATCGGGCAACTGAGAGATGTCTTTTAATAAAATATTTTTAATTTATGAACATTATCCCAGTACAATATCACATTTGTACTATTTTTCATATTTAAAATTAGATTCTTTGAAAAGTGGTTCGCTGAAACATTAAAAACAAAGTATTAAAAAGGGTCGTTATCTTATTTATAACATAAAATGATAATAATATTAATATATTGTTACATCAATTTTAATAATAATAATAATTCAAAATTGTCGTCTTTTTGCATATATTTCTTTATAATTTTTCTAGTTATGTTTCACAACCTAACTGCTATCATATATTACATATTACTTAACTATGGTTTAGAGGGACTTTGTAAACTTCGTTTTAATAATAACAGGAATGAACGCTCTTTGCATTTTTATGTCCTTATTTAGAATAGAATTAAAAAGAACTTACTTGAGAACATTTGGGGAAAAGGATGTTGTGGCTGGGAAACTATCTACTATAAGGTGTGGAATCCAGACGATCTTATACAAGATATAGAAATATTTGTACATAAATTAGGATAAATATGCTTTCAGGCATTGCCTGTTCATTCGAATTGTATTAAATAATAGTTATAATACAATTGAATATGTGTATGTGAAGTTTGATATACAATCCACTCGAAATATTGTATTTTACAACTTAAAATACTTTTAAAATTGAAAATTCATCAATTTATCAATCAAAATTTATCAAAAGAAAGGGAATTGTGTTTCCTTTATTGAACAGAAAAAAAAATTGTTCGTGTTCATTAAAAATTTAATTCATAGAGAAAGTAAATTTATAAGAAAAAAATTGTCAAAGCATTACAAATTAGCTAAATGGATCTATTATCAATACTATAGATTTCCCAGGTTTAATATTACAAAAGATTCGGCACGATAATCCTCCCGCTCTCTAATTCCCGCCAAAAAAGTAGGCTTACAAAAAAACAACAAAACATTTTGCTCTGCATTCATTAACGATCTAGTAAGTAAAATATTCAGAAGCAGCCTTGCCAATTTTAATCTATCGAGCAAAACAACAAAAAGATGGAAAAAATGGGTATTAACTCTGTGGTAATATGTGGGCAGACGACGGTCCAAACTGGTCTTTGCCCTATTACAATTCGTCTACAACGTTTTTTGATGTTTTTGTTAGAATCTAAATGGGTGGAGACGGGTACTGAAAGAAAAATTTAGATATGGGGGCTTTTTTCTATCATCCCCTTCATAATTATGGTCATGATGCTATCCGACCATTTTTTTTATCAGCCGATGTTATTTGCAGCCGTTTGGTCGGGGAGAAGACTGAATGATGATAATTTAATCACTGAATAATATAATCTATTGAATATTCATAACTCGATAAACATTTTGAAACACACTGTTATAATTTTAAAATCAATCATATTATCGCATTTTTTTATATATCATACGAGAATTTAAAAAAATATTGGAAAAAATATAATTACGATGCATTAATTTTTGTTACGCTTTAATATTTTTATAATTAAATAAATATTGGATTTTGAAAAACGCGTGTGAAATATTAATAAAATATCATATTTTATATCATTCAACACACACAACACAAATATTTTATTTTAATCAGAAATAGGAAAATTAAAATAGTCTAGAATATTCTAAAAAATACGAATTTTCTATTTAAAAGCTTATATTTATTTTGTAGAAAAGCTTTTTAAATATTTACTTTCATTTCAACTTGTGCTATATGGAATATACATATATATTATTAATTTTTAAATAGCATTTTAAAAGATGATATGAAATACTTTTTCTTAATTGTTTATTTTATTTTTGACAATTCTGTTACCTACTCTACTACAATATGAATTATTGTAAATAGTTTCACGCGCAATTATCCAGATCGGATATAGCGTGTCTTATTTGCAACTGGTAATATATAAATTGATTCAAATATTATATATATTTTTTTTTATTTTAAAAAAAGATATGCTTTTAACACTATAATATCTATATATATATATTCCGTAAAAACACATTTCTGGGTAGAAAAACACAAGTTGAAACACATTTTTGAGAGATTCGGCTAATTTGCAATCTCATCCCTTAGGCCTTGGTGGAATTGGTGCTGCCCCTGTACTGAGGAACCCTTAGTCTGCACCATGTTATACATCTTTAGAGTCCATCTTATTGTCCTGGCCATTTTTTCAGACGATAACTGTCCGATTTCCCTTTTTGCTATAATGGCAAATGTAAAGTAATAGAAATGCTGTTTTCAAACACTATATTTTAAAATATGTTGTCACATAGAAAAATGATAACATAGAAATGTCAGGGTGACAATTTATTTATACCATATTCACATCAAATAATAACGAAATCTATAATACAATATAATGTGGCTTATGATTGTAGAACGGATTTTACAATTATACCGCAAATGTTTCTTTTGAACGAAATATTGAAATTTATTTCTCCTTAAAATAAATTTCGATATTTCGTTCAAAAGAAAGACTTGTGGTATAATTGTCAAATTCCGTTCTACAAATAATAAAGAGGAAAGAAATATGCTGAGTATAACCAAATATTATTAATACAATATGGTAAAGATAGAGGCTGCCTGGCCGGCATTTATATATCTTCAAATTAAGGATACTTCAGCCAGTAAATCTTTCTATTGTTTCTATATAAAAAAAGATTTACTGGCCGGAGTTTTTTTGATTTAAAGAACAATAATAATATTAAACCAAATATTTTAAAATATATACCTTTTTAATTGATTTTTTGTAAAATGTATTTGCTTGATGTTAAAATGTAGGTCTATGATGTGAATAAAGAACATTACATTAATGACTATCGTCATTGAGCGTTTTAACTAAGGTGTTTGAATAATTCTGTTTCTCAGTTTCTTGGTTCAAGAGTTTTGGTATATGGTGGTAAAGAAGTTAAAGTGGCTGAAACTAGGTTTTCTATCTGAAGAGGCCACCTGAGAACCAATTTCTCTTCAACTTGCTCAACTTTATGGTTTCCAATCCTTCTTTTTGTTGTCATTACAATAATAAACCATTGATACCATTAAGTTTATTATTATTCTCTTTTTGATTATAAATTCTAAATTCTTTAGGCATCAATGTAAAAATATATCGTCTATATAAAAAAAAATTATTATTATTATTTATAAAGTATTTTTTTTAACGCGGACACAGGTCAAATCTCCGAGAGTCAGTGACATTTTCCGCCGAGAGGTGACAGTTGAGAATGACTGCAGTAAACGACGTCTTGTTTGACACAGGGGGCCCTCATCATACCGCCGAGAATCCCCAAAGCCTAAAAAAGCTCCCCCGCTCTCAGTGATGTCTTAATGAAGCGTCCTTGTAAGGCCGATTGTAGCCTAACGACACCGCGGTAAATTTGGCTGTGTTCTTGTCGACCTTAATGGTTCACCTTCCCCCATTAGGTTGTTCCTCTCACTTTTCTACATCCTCATTAGCTCACTTCTTTTTTTCCATTTCACACACATACAGCTTTATTAAGATCGCCGGTCTTATACAGATTCACCGTAGGAAGGAAGCATAGATGGAGCTCCTATACTCCAGGTAGCGCAGAACCATCCGCCGTTATATACACACATACAGCTTTATTAAGACCACCGGTCTTATACAGATTCACCACAGGAAGGAAGCATAGATGGAGCTTCTATACTCCAGGTAGCACAGTACCATCCGCCGCTATATACACGCATACAGCTTTATTAAGACCACTGGTCTTATACAGATTCACCACAGGAAGGAAGCATAGATGAAGCTCCTATACTCCCTTTTTTTAAAATTCAAATGATTGTGTTATATATAAATACGTTTTAAAGTCAGAAATTTATAGGTAAACAATATATTGCTCTGATGTAGTAGAGCGTCATCTGTTATGAAAATTCGAAACTATTATAGACGCGTATGATTTTTTTTAAATTAAAACAATTTTTACTGCCCTTACTGCAATGGAAAAATTAATGGGAGGGCCTGGCTAATAAATGGTGAACCCTCCCAGCGGTATAGTAGACTAAACTGGCGAAACCTCTGGGATGATTCACCACTGATGAGCCAGGCCCTCCCATTAATTTTTTAATTGCATTAAGGGCAGTAGTAATTGTTTAATTTTTAAAAGAATCATATGCGTCTATAATAGTTTCGAATATATTGCTATGTATCTACTGTTATTGTTCCGAAACGGCTCAGAAGAGTTATATCTACAGAGCTTGGCACAAGTTGTTCTATCTGTGTTCCGCTTACCGGGCAGATGCCATGCCCACTAGACTACCCTGGACTTGTTCTATCTGTGTTCATATTGTCTCTACTGTACTGTGATACATCACCACACAACGTGCCAGTTGACCGGCCATGCCATGAATGATGAGAGCTTTGTCTACTTGTACTATCTACTTGTTCTAAAGTTCGTCAGGTAAGCTGAGAACATCGTTAGGAAATGGAAAAGAAGATAATTAGAAGATACGCAGTGATTTTTATGCTTCTCCATCAAGATTTGATAGAGATTATTGTATGTTTACTTGTTGATACTTTCTACCATTATGTGATAGTCTGTCGAAGGATGGTCTAAACCCGGGATCGAATCCCGCATTGGACACTTTTTATATAATAATAATAATTTTAAAAATGCTCCAATGACCCCCGATTCCTGCAAAAGTCCAACCCTCCAGCGAGTGCAAGAAACTAAACGGGTTTCTGGCACATTTATAAGTGCAAAAGTCGAACTGCTTTTCGCATATGTAGACATGTGGTGCACTTAGAGTAAAAGCAGTCGCCAACTTCTACCCATCATGATTATCATGGCCTGTACCATGTGTACTATGGATAATAAAAATAAAAAAGAATGTTTTTCCTTTATTAAACGAGTCCATCTAAGACGAAATGTCCCAATAAAAGACTTTGATGTTGTAGAGTGAAATATCAGGATAGCCAACGGTTGTTACATTACTGTTCACAAAAACCTAGCATGCGATTATTGGCTAGACGTCAATCAACAGTGCACCAGAAATTCAATCATTTCCACACATCTGGGAGAATGCTAAGATGTGTCGCTATAGATGTGTTTCCAGACGGCCAACTATTTATTCCCTCCAATGTGACGGTATCAACATGTCAACTGGATCAGGAAACAATCTCCACGCTTGACTGAAGATATTTATTAAATTACGACAGTGTTTTAATCTGGATGGGAACTTAGAGATTAATTCTACGTCGTGGGACGTTATCGCATTGTTCACATCGTCACAGTGTTCAGCAATCGTGATGTGGTTCTGTTTAGCAGAAACTTCAATATGTCGGCCTCTTGGGTTTTCTTCAGGGACCTGTGGCTGCAATGAAACATGAGATAAGTCCTTCATCCTCTATAAGGCTATAGACAGGTACATTGAGAGATGATTTCATCCTTGTAGATGGCAATGCTTGAGCCAATAGATGGTAGATAATGACTGATCAAGTTGACAAAGTCGACCGTTCTCAAGTTTCTTTATTTCCCAAAATTTCGATATCTCACCTTCCTTAGAGAAATGGCCTTTGATGGAGAGTAGAAATAAGCCGCCACCCAAGCATCGGGAAATAAACTTAAGAACAATTTATGTATTCTGTTTCAACATCAAACTATCAACTAGCAAATGATATTGAGAAGTGAGTAAATGATTGAGGTAATTCGTGTGGCCAGTACTTCCCTCTTACCTCAATCCCATCCAACATCGGCTATCGGACTAAACAGCATATTTCGAGGTTCAACTTAATGCAGTGACAAACCTAACTCTACGTGGAACTATGTCACATATTATGGAAGCCTATGAGGACCAAACCAGCCTGTCTTCCTTATTTCCATAGATCTGTGGAATGCACTAGATAGATAGAGCCAATCTACTCTCAAGAGCCGTCAGGAACTTCAAGGAACTTTCTCTTTGACTGTTCGGTACGACCATAGTATTTTGGCACAATCGAATGTTATCTTAAGCAACACCCTACAGTCAGTGTGTGGTGAGATACACCTCTCCGCGTGAGGAAGTTTAATTTCCTGTTTGACGTTCCACTTTATCTTGCGGCCAGACGTAGAAATCTGCCACCGTAGCGATGGTATGGTAGATTGGAAATATTCAGAAATGACACCACAAGCATTGTTGGAACAAGTTATCCAAATAGATACCTAATTTATTTATTTTAAAATTCTGAAGCTTATCCAATTGTCTGGCCAAATCTAGACCTCACAGGTTATTAGAAGGCATATCTGGTAATATTTCAGATTATCTGTGCAAAAGTGGATTGCTCCTAACTCTCAGAGTGCTAATTATTTTGTACTAATTATATTAGAATACAAGTTTCTACAACCACTAAAAGGAAGATGAAGATATATTTGGATAGATTGACTCATCAGTTGTGACCTCTTCAAGCCATTTGCCAATCTATCACTGTATTCAAATAGCCACGTCTTAAGAGATACACGACGACTATAGGATAGTTGGATCCATAGAAGTGGGGCAAGACACTGCGAGGTGGATTCATAAAACCTATAAACAACAATATATATCAGACGTAACCCTCGAATAAAAGAAGATATAAATTTTAAAATAAAATATAACGCGGCTGATGATTGTAAAACGAAAATTGCAATTATACCGCGAATGTTTCTTTTTTTTTCTTTTCCGTTTGTCATTACTCTTCACAATTCATCCTATCATACTTCATCCTTAAAGTTAGAAATAATCGCTATTTCTCTTTAAAATAAATTTCGATTTTTGTTTAAAAAAAAAGAAACATTCGCGGTATAATTGCAATTTTCATATAAATTTGACTCTATGCGCTCATGTTTATTATTTCACAGATCATTCAAACTCCCTCTACAGACCTTGCTATGATGTTAGAAGATATTGGTTGAGAGGGCTTGGCTTATCAGGGACGAACCTTCTCAGAGGTTTGACCGAATCAATCTCCAGAACTCTCTTCTATTGTTTTAAATATATTTGCAAATAATATCTATATATATAAAAATCAATGTTTGTATGTTTGTTTGTATGAATGTCCGGTATACAAATTCGCAGTAGTTCACTAATTCAAACCAAAATTTCCATACATAGGTAAAAAAATACGGGGAAGACGATAGGCTATTTAAAAAAAAAATATAAATCAATTATTAAAACTATATATTCAAATTATTCTACTTGGCTCACGAATAGCGCCCTCTATCAAAGATTAGATTAAATTATGCTGATGCAAACAAATATATAATGCTAATAACAAACAATTATTTTAAAAAATCTTATCTAAATATATATCACTCGGGTAGATATGCACACGGGTCAATCCCGGGGCGAAGCCCGGGTCACCCGTCTAGTACTTAATAAACAAATGAGTTAATCTGTATATACTTATTATTTGTATATTAACCTGACGAAGCGCAATCACGTGAAAAGACGCGGGCCATCAGGCTAATGGGCCCGCAAAGGCGTACAACATGCATACAATTTAGAATCGCAAAATAATTCTCATATAGTCTGCCAATGGAAAGTATGTATATGAGTGGTAACTTAGGAAAACTATGGTTCATAGGGAACTGCAGAAGAGCATGTATACAAGAACATGTATATCTCGAGTAAAGTTATAAGCAGCATTATATCCTTACTCTGCCTTAAATATAGGAGTCTATATAGACACAATCTCCAATACGATAGATAGCGGTCTGGAGATTTATTTGGCCCCTGAGGGTAGGGTGTTCATCATTGATGAACCAAGTCTTCTCATTATGTTTCTCATCAAGGAAAACTAAGTGTCAAAATGGGTTTAATGTATTCGAAAGATAAAATTTTAATATATTTAAAGGAAACTAGAATTGACAAACTTTAAAGAGATATATAAGAAATTGCAATACAATATTACAAAAGAGATCATTTACATGGATAGAGTTCGATCAATATAAACATGTTGAATTAAAGAGAGAATATATTGGGATGTAAGTGTCACTGGAGAGATAGAGAGAACGCGCTTCACGATTTTGCGTGTCATCTTTGCGCAGGGGCCATGCTGATCTTCTCTGTATCCTTCCTATTGTAGTAGTTGTACCGCCGAACTGGTATCACAGGGGCCATGCTAATCTTCTCTGTATCCTTCCTATTGTAGTAGTTGTACCGCCGAACTGGTATCACAGAGGCCATGCTGATCTTCTCTGTGTATCCTTCCTATTGTAGTAGTTGTACCGCCGAACTGGTATCACAGAGGCCATGCTGATCTTCTCTGTGTATCCTTCCTATTGTAGTAGTTGTACCGCCGAACTGGTATCACAGGGACCATGCTAATCTTCTCTGTATCCTTCCTATTGTAGTAGTTATACCGCCGAACTGGTATCACAGGGACCATGCTAATCTTCTCTGTGTATCCTTCCTATTGTAGTAGTTATACCGCCGAACTGGTATCACAGGGACCATGCTAATCTTCTCTGTGTATCCTTCCTATTGTAGTAGTTATACCGCCGAACTGGTATCACAGGGACCATGCTAATCTTCTCTGTGTATCCTTCCTATTGTAGTAGTTATACCGCCGAACTGGTATCACAGGGACCATGCTAATCTTCTCTGTGTATCCTTCCTATTGTAGTAGTTGTACCGCCGAACTGGTATCACAGGGGCCATGCTGATCTTCTCTGTGTATCCTTCCTATTGTAGTAGTTGTACCGCCGAACTGGTATCACAGGGACCATGCTAATCTTCTCTGTATCCTTCCTATTGTAGTAGTTATACCGCCGAACTGGTATCACAGGGACCATGCTAATCTTCTCTGTGTATCCTTCCTATTGTAGTAGTTATACCGCCGAACTGGTATCACAGGGACCATGCTAATCTTCTCTGTGTATCCTTCCTATTGTAGTAGTTATACCGCCGAACTGGTATCACAGGGACCATGCTAATCTTCTCTGTGTATCCTTCCTATTGTAGTAGTTATACCGCCGAACTGGTATCACAGGGACCATGCTAATCTTCTCTGTGTATCCTTCCTATTGTAGTAGTTATACCGCCGAACTGGTATCACAGGGGCCATGCTAATCTTCTCTGTGTATCCTTCCTATTGTAGTAGTTATACCGCCGAACTGGTATCACAGGGGCCATGCTAATCTTCTCTGTGTATCCTTCCTATTGTAGTAGTTGTACCGCCGAACTGGTATCACAGAGGCCATGCTAATCTTCTCTGTGTATCCTTCCTATTGTAGTAGTTGTACCGCCGAACTGGTATCACAGGGACCATGCTAATCTTCTCTGTATCCTTCCTATTGTAGTAGTTGCACCGCCGAACTGGTATCACAGGGGCCATGCTAATCTTCTCTGTATCCTTCCTATTGTAGTAGTTGCACCGCCGAACTGGTATCACAGGGACCATGCTAATCTTCTCTGTATCCTTCCTATTGTAGTAGTTGCACCGCCGAACTGGTATCACAGGGGCCATGCTAATCTTCTCTGTATCCTTCCTATTGTAGTAGTTGTACCGCCGAACAAGTATCACAGGGCCATGCTAATCTTCTCTGTATCCTTCCTATTGTAGTAGTTGTACCGCCGAACAAACGTGTACAAGCGAGAGATAGAGACTTGAGGAGTGCGACAGGTTTGGTACAGACAAGTATGAGAGGACATTCAACAGTCTCTTTCTTAAAGGAGCTTACCGTTCCAGTACTTATTAAAAGTCTAAAGGAAGGGATAGATACCTAAGTCAGCCATGGAACGGCGTGGTCGGGCCTATGGCAATTATCAGGGTTTAATTAGAGGCAGAGAGCGATGGGAGGAAATTTAAATCGACAAAGACGGCTGCAATTTAATGGCCGCCTTTAAAATTACTGGAGTTGAGCCCAAACTTCTTGGTATTGAACGCCATTAGGGAGGACGTTTGTCTTTTGAGTCTCAGTGGCATATTAAAATGGCCGAGTCTGTCCGCGATGAGATATGTAGAGATGGGAACGTTTGTAAAAGCCTGAATTGGTATATCTTGGAAAGGCGTCTTCTTGAAAATTATTACTTTTGTAAAGGATTCCTATGAAAAAGATAATTTTGTAAAGGATTCCTATGAAAATTGTAACTTTTTTAAAGGATTCCTATGAAAATTGTAACGTTTTTGAAAGATAATTCCTTAGAAAAGTTTGATTACAAAGGTTTATCAAAATTCGAAACTATTTTAAAGGCGTAAGATTCTTTTTGAAATTAAACAAAGGTTTATCTCATGAAAATGGTGATTTTTAAAAAGGCTTCCAGTGAAACTGCTATATTTTGAAAAATGGTTTCCCCTGAAAATTGTGATGGTTTGTGTGAAAGGGTATATTGAAGAGTCTGACGTGTTTTGAATTGATATCTGCTAATGCCATCTATCGGGGTAAAAATCAACTAAACGTTGGCTTATCCCGATGTATTCTTGACTGTTGACCACGGGGACCTAAAATAACTCCGACAATGTGGCGCCTCAAGTTGCATCGACTTTCGGAGATAGGGTCTTTGTAAGGAGAGACTGTTTACGGAGATCTAGTCGCCAGTCCAGGGGGTGTCAGCTAGATATAGCCTCTGGGGTGGGGGAGCCATTCATTACCTTGTCTCCGTCCAGCTACCGTGAACTGGAAATTCGTCACGTAGCTCCATTGCGGTAATAAAATAACGAAAATGATTATTTGACGCTCTAAATTTCATTTATTTTATTTTGTTACAAAGTATAATTCTGAAAAAAGACATCTCCTTATCGTGCAACTGATGTCTTTTTTCATAATTATGCACCTTATCCCAGTACAATATCACATTTGTACTATTTTTTCACAAAGTATAATTCTTTCGGTTTTTCACAAGGGTATTCCAGGTTTCCATACGCGTATATAGATTATAAAATATTGTTTGTTTTTCATAAAATAATATCAAATAGGCTCAATCGAATTTTGAGTTATAAATTATATATACCATATTTATATCATGGATTACCACGCCATCTGTTATGAAATATTTAAACTATTTTTGACGCGTTTCTTTTTAGAATAAATCAATATTCTACTGTCCTTACTGCAATGATAAAATAATGGGAGGGCCCCTGGTTCATCAGTGGTGAACTCTCACAGCGGTTTCTCTGTATGCTATATTAAACGATACCGCTGGGAGGGTTCACTATTGATGAGTCAGGCCCTCCTATTATTGTATCATTGCAGTAAGGGCAGTAGAAAATTGTTTTTACTTTTGTAGAGAGAGAGAGAGAATAAAGATGACGTCATTTTATTCCGATTCAGGCGATGCTGTCACTCCACCAAGGAATTCAAGGACAATCTAGTACTCAATGACATTGGTGACATTCAGAGGACCAATCTATAAGACCAGCGCGACCGAAGTATTATCTAAATATTTGTGTCATTGGTTTAGTGGTTGTAATTCTAAAGATATATTGGACTTTTGATAATATGTATGTAAATAATTTTTATATTTCTTGTATAATTTATTGTTCTAAAATGTGAATTTAAATAACTTTCACTCTCTCTCTAAAACTAGAAATAATTTGTATATATGGTAATTTAAACCAACAACCCTATATTGTATCTACTTATAACAAGATTGTCATGTTGTATATAGAAACACATCTATAAATAATTATACGCATGATTGACATGTGTCATTGCATCACCATATGTAATGTACTTTGTACAAACTGAGGATAAATAAATAAAACTATGTAATAGATTTAGAGCTGAGTTAAAGCAAGATTGAGAAGTTCAAAAACGTCTAAGAAAGAGGTCGAGATAGAAACCCTAAAGAGGAATTTGGCATCCCGCTGCCATCGAGGTCAAAGGGTGCAGAATGCCGCAGACGTTCAAAGTCCAAATTCTCACATCTCCCCCCCCCCCCTCCTCGGGAATGGAATGGTATAAAAAACCTCGGTTTTAGCCTAACTCAGACAGTCACTTCACCATCGGCGTGAGCCCTTGTCGGTTGTAGCCAGGTCCACCTCATCGCTATGTAAAACAGTAAGAACTTTTTCTAACTCCATCTTGCTCTTAGCTCGACTTTTATCTGTCCATGGAACTTTCTTACTACAACTGTGTCTCTTCGTTTTTTTGTGTGTGGACATTCCCAAGCTTTCCACTCTGCCTCGACCACGACTGCCTGTACTCTGTGAGAACTTTTAAAGGTCTTCCAAGGTGCAGAGAGGCACTGGAAAACTCTCCACGCCCTGACTGTCCCTCTCGGTTACTACAGGTTTGACCCACGGTTACCACAGTTATAGCGAGAGTCGACAGGATACCGCATTACAGATAAGTCGACAGGACTTCATCACAGAAGAGCCGACAGGATGACCACAACGAAGAAAGTAGGAAGCCTGTCCAGATAGAAGCGACGAAGAGCAAAGATGGAGGAACAAGCCCGCCAGTCCAACAAAATGACCAAGCAATCTCCCCCAACGACCCAGCCGAAAATCGCGCAAAATAAGCCGGTGAGAAGTTCTCACCTTCGGCTTTACAACGCAACCATCTTCCAGGCGACATGCCGCCGTCACCAAACAGAAGTCACAAGCTTCTACAAGCCATACTTGGGACGTCTTCCACATCAGCAGGACAACAACCAAAGACCAAGTCTCCTGACTGAACAATCATAAAAACTGTGAGTTTTTAAAAAAATCTACCTAACTATCTCCTCATGCTCACAACTTGATTTTTCATAAATTTAATGTTTATTTTCACTGTAATGATTTTAATTCAACAACAACAACAAAAAGCCTTTATTTAGGGTCACTGACCCTATACAGGATTCACCAGAGGTATGCATAAGAACAAAGCAGTGAGACAAAGGAAATACAATATATACAGAAGAAAAAGAAAAAAAAAAAAGAAAAAAAAACCAAGAAAGAGAAAGAGGGAAGCAAGAAAAACAATACAAAAAGAGTAGCAGTAAGAAAGTGAGGAGTGAGTGTCACTTGGCCTTCTTCTGAGATATGGACTTGTGGAAACCATAAAACGCCGTAGCAATATACTTATTCTGGGTCATATTGTCATTTAATGATGGAAGTGAAGCACAGAGTTGCCCAGTTTTGAGCATAAGGGTTCTTCTTTCTTCTTTCAGAGAAGAGCAATCAATCATTTTAATTCAATTTTTACCATTTTTATATCATTTCAATTCAGATTTTAAATCTTTTACACCCTCATTTACCAATTTTTACTTAATTTTAAGCAACTTATAAATTTTAATGCATTACTTTCAATTTTACATAAATAAAAAAATCATTATTTTTTTAATTACTCGAATCATAATTCTAAACTTATTTGTGTGTTTTTCTTAATTTATTATTTTTATACGAAACACCAATTTCTTAATCAAATACTAAATACTTTGCGAAAATCATTTTTATGTTCACTATTTTATGTAAAGCCCCATTCAAATAATAAGTCACTATCACGCCATTGCCCTTTTACAAGGATAATTTTCGCACTACCATAATCAACGATTTAAATACTATATTCAAATTTTAATAAACATAGGTCAAACGCATTTGCAAAAATCGAAAGATACAATATCTTCAAAATCACAACTAGAAAGGTAACTGTCCTTCCCCAAAACAAGTTGAAAATCCAACATAGTTTCACTCTCTCGTCCTTTCCTTTTACATGCATAATTATTAATCATCCACAAATCTCTCTCAACAAACTTCAACACACTCCCCCATCACTTTCTCCAATTGGCCACCATCTATTAGCACGCGACTTAGCAACAAATCAATCTCGAGCCACACAAGCTCCATATCGTCGCCACTAAACGTGCCACATCCACTAACAGCCAAAATATCTCGATGTGTTTTGTACAACCACCGCCCATGACTAGTAAATTCGTTGTTGATGGTGAAACAAGTTAGATGCTGTACCAAAAACAAAGACTTCACGTGACACCTTTCTATTCAATTCACTCACTCGTGTCACACAGCGCATCACAACAATTTTTCTCACTTAACAGGCCACAAAGACGCCTTCATGCCTGTGACACTTCTCACCCCAAAGCGTGTCCACGTCGAAAGTCGCACTTTTACTCACATCTAAACCTGACATCATTGAATAACATTTTTTACTAAGTCCGCAACAACGTCGAAACACAACACTTACGAACACCGAGAAAACTACATTTTTCAAATAGACCATAAAACTTCCAACAAGCTTTCAATACTCTCAAAGGGAGTTTAACCAGTAAACCAGTACTCTAACGTACATTCAAACCCTCAAAACTGTACTACAACAAGGATTTCTAAAACGTCTGTTATCTGACAGAGCGCCCGCTTTTACCTCAGAAAAATTCAGTAAATTTCTAATAACACAGGGTATACAACCCCTACTCACCACAAGCAATAACCCACAAGCAAACGGTTTAATAGAAAGCTTAAATGCGACCATTACAGGCAAACTCAGACTAGCTTATCTAGAAACTCAGAAAGTTTCCTGGACTCAACTAGTTAAGCGCATCACTCAAACGTATAATAACACACCCCATTCTGTCACAGGTACTTAATTTAGGAACCTGATCCTTCCAGGTTAAAAAGATAATCATAAATATATATTTTTTAAATATTTAAATCTGTGACAGTTATCTCAAGTATTTGCAAATTTATATAAATCTACAACATTATTTACTGTCTGTTGTCTAGCGATAAAGAAGAGTGGACATTCCAACAATTAGTGTCTCGATTCCTGGGTTTCCTTGCCACAGTTTCATAATCAATGTTCAGACGGTCGTGTCAGCATAATTCTGTAGGAAATATCTGAAAAGTTTAGGTGATGATTTTGTAGCGCGTGAAACAATTTTATAGCTCGCTAATTCATTGGGTTTAAATTTTTCAACCTTACGGGATACCGATGTGATACAAAGATTGAAAAGGATCAATAGAACTTTAGAAAATTTCAATATTCATTTTTATCAGATATAATTTTAAAAACTATACATAGGTAACTTTTACACTATATTGTTACACCAGGCTGCGGTTTGGCAGATTCTTCAGTCTTGATTCTCTCCTCAGACGCGTCTTGCATCTTTCCAGAACATGTCTCAACCATCCTACAAGGTTAAGCCAGTCAATAATAAGACAACTATTTTTTAGGTAGCACCTAGAATATCTCTTTATTTATCACATCCAAGTTTAAAGCAGGTGGTGTATTCTGTTTATCAAAATACAAATGTTTTATAGAACATAATATTTTATAGTAATAATCTGTTTTATAAAATAAATAAATATATAATTTAAATTTTAAATATATTAAAAATAATATTATAAATAATTCTATAAACACGCGCATTAATCATGATGCAACAATGACATCATTATAACACACACAACACGAGTAGTAAGAAAGACAAAACATTCACAAAGTCGGTCGGAGTTAGAACCTGATTTAATAGGATTATATTGTTACGTAGAATAACATTCTACAGAATAGAATGTTCTCAGAACGTTCTTTAATAATGTAGAAATTCGGAGAGCAACTGATTGGCCAATTTAAATTGATTATGTGCCTTTTAGTGCTGGCTGTTTTCTGATTGGTTGACTGACCTTGAGGGTTCTGGAAAGATCTACTCCGAGATATATAGGGATCCAGAGCTCACATTCCAGGAAATACTTAACACATTCGAAGCATTGAAGAACCTTCACAAAACTAAATCAGCCTGGTGATATCAGTTGGATGTCAACTGCAACAATAAGTCAGAAGACAAATCCGGGCGACTTTCACACATTGCTCCAGGAGTCCGAGTAACCCACAGAACAATAATAATTGTTACAATAGAAGGAATCCCCAGACATCATCTTGAAGAAGGAATCAAAGTTTATGGCGACGAGTTTCTCTTATTTGTGCTGTATAATCGGCAAGCTTTCGGAATATGTCGTCCTTCGACAGGCTACTGTTGCTTGTCGAAGAACGTCATAGTTCGAAAGCTTGTCTAATATACAGCACACATAATAGAAACTTGTCGCCGTAAAATTTTATTCCTTCTTCAAAATAATAATCAGGCCAAGAAGAACGAAGCTACGTGGTGTACTACAAGCAAGCGTGAGCTGCTGTTTCAAGAGGTCAGACTGCTGCTTACCGTCGACGCCGATGTACTTCGTAGAAGATTCTAAATGATTCTACTAACTTCTGTTCCTGTTTTCCTTATCTGTGCTGAAGTTGGTGAGTTTACAACTGCTGTATTTTTGCTGTTGTTTTTTCATTCTTCTGTAATTATTTTATTGATTAGGCCTAAATATAGTCCTAAAGATCCTTTGTATCCATTGATGTTGTGTTTTTTTTTTGCTTATCCCAAATACACGTAGTACAGAACATGAAAATCAAGGTGGGTAGAAGTAGACGACTGCTTTTACTGTAAGTACACCACAGGTCTACACATGTGAAAAACAGTTCGACTTTGCACTTACAAATGTGCCAGAGCCCCGTTTGGTTATTTGCACTCGCTGGTGAGGGTGGAATTTGGCATGATTCGGGAGTATTGGAGCATTTTTTTATCAGAAAAAAAAAAGTGCCCAATGCGGGAATCGAACCCAGGTCGTAGCGGTCGAAAACCAACGGTTTAGACCATCCTTCCACCGACCCCCCGAAGTTGTTCTATTGTTAAGCAACAATTCAACAATGTATTTGAGATAATCTTTTTGGACCTCCTCCACGCGAGATTTGACCGGTGGGACTATGATGTCCTTACATCGTCTTCATTACTAGGGCCCGGAATTTAGGTGGAATCCTGATTCATGCTAACGACATTTTATCCATTCTCTCTTTTTTTATCTTAATTTAACAGATTTCGTGTTGGTTCACAACATTTTTTTGGAATTTCTTATTCATATTGTAGCGTAGTTCATTTTAATTTATATAATTTTAAGTGTTTTTGATTTTGTTAGATTTGCATAGATAGGTTTAGATTATCATTGCTATAAAATTTGCATATCTCTAATTGTGGTGTAGACTGTTCGTTGGTACCGAAGAATAAAAATATTTTTTCCTCTTCAGTCAACTAGTTTCAATGGCGACAATATAATCGTAAAAATGTCGTTATAAATTTAAAACTTCGACTTGATCAATTTCGTGTATTTTATCATATTCTTCATCTGTTGAGCCTTTTACAAATTGAAAGAAGGCATGATAGCGACTTAAACTTGCGGCTTTTGTATGCTTGTCGGATTTGGTGTTAGAATTTCTTAATATTTCGGTAAAATTGCTCGATTTGTTTTGTTTTTCCACCGTCAGATTTATTTCTGTTCCTGGAGATAAATTCGAGTTTAAAACTTTAAGTAAACAAGTTTATATGACGGGAGGACAAAATCTTTTAGATTCTTGGGATTTTACTTACAGATTTATTTATGTATCGATTTAGGATTTTTGTGAAACCAACGAAGTGTCGTTAATATTTATGCCAAATGACAAACAATTGAGCTTGTGAAGTTACAAAGATTCGGAATGATGATAAAGAAGCAGGACATTTTGGTACGTTGATATGATAACATTTATATAAAACTCATATGGTTTTGATTGATGTCAGGATTTGTTTAGGTGAGACAAAACATGGATTGAGAACAGTGTGTCAACCTCTAGTTTGTCCAAGTTCGAACTCTGAGCCGGAATAGGAACAATCTCATCTTCTAGTTTGTCCAAGTTCGAACTCTGGTCCGGATTGGGAACAGTGTGTCAGCTTAGTTTGTCCAAGTTCGAACTCAGTTCCGGATTGGCAACAATGTGTCAATCTCTAATTTGTCCAAGTTCGAACTCTGGTCCGGATTGGGAACAGTGTGTCAACCTCTAGTTTATCAAAGTTCGAACTCTGGTCCGGATTGGGAACAGTGTGTCAACCTCTAGTTTGCCCAAGTTCAAACTCTGGTCTGGATTGGGAGCAGTGTGTCAACCTCTAGTTTATCCAAGTTCGAACTCTGGTCCGGATTGGGAACAGTGTGTCAACCTCTAGTTTATTCAAGTTCAAACTCTGGTCCAGATTGGGAAGAGTGTGTCAACCTCTAGTTTGTCCAAGTTCGAACTCTGGTCCGGATTGGGAGCAGTGTGTCATCTTCTAGTTTGTCCAAGTTCAAACTCTGGTCCGCTTTGGGAACAGTGTGTCAACCTCTAGTTTATTCAAGTTCAAACTCTGGTCCGGATTGGGAAGAGTGTGTCAATCTCTAATTTGTCCAAGTTCAAACTCTGGTCCGGATTGGGAACAGTGTGTCAACCTCTAGTTTATCCAAGTTCGAACACTGGTCCGGATTGGGAACAGTGTGTCAACCTCTAGTTTATCCAAGTTCAAACTCTGGTCCAGATTGGGAACAGTGTGTCAACCTCTAGTTTATCCAAGTTCGAACTCTGGTCCGGGTTGGGAACAATGTGTCAACCTCTAGTTTATCCAAATTCGAACTCTGGTCCGGATTGGGAACAGTGTGCCAACCTCTAGTTTGTCCAAGTTCGAACTCTGGTCCGGATTGGGAACAGTGTGTCAATCTCTAGTTTATTCAAGTTCGAACTCTGGTCCGGATTGGGATAAGTGTGTCATCTTCTAGTTTATCCAAGTTTGAACTCTGGTCCGGATTGGGAACAGTGTGTCAACCTCTAGTTTGTCCAAGTTCTAACTCTGGTCCGGATTGGGAAAGTGTGTCGACCTCTAGTTTATTCAAGTTCGAACTCTGGTCCGGATTTGGAATAGTGTCAACCTCTAGTTTATCCAAGTTCGAACTCTGGTCCGGATTGGGAACAGTGTGTCATCTTCTAGTTTGTCCAAGTTCAAACTCTGGTCCGGATTGGGAACAGTGTGTCAATCTCTAGTTTATTCAAGTTCGAACTCTGGTCCGGATTGGGATAAGTGTGTCATCTTCTAGTTTATCCAAGTTTGAACTCTGGTCCGGATTGGGAACAGTGTGTCAACCTCTAGTTTGTCCAAGTTCGAACTCTGGTCCGGATTGGGAACAGTGTGTCGACCTCTAGTTTATTCAAGTTCGAACTCTGGTCCGGATTTGGAACAGTGTCAACCTCTAGTTTATCCAAGTTCGAACTCTGGTCCGGATTGGGAACAGTGTGTCATCTTCTAGTTTGTCCAAGTTCAAACTCTGGTCCGCTTTGGGAAAAGTGTACCATCTACTAGTAAGTTCTAGTCCGGATCCACCAAACTGTGTCATCAAGTTTACCAGACTCTGAAGTGGCGCTAATAAATGCATATCTCACGTGAAGGGAGTTCTGGGAACCTGATAACACCGTCACCTGATGCGTGCGGTAGTCAGGCGTGCTTGGAATGCCGCTGCACT
>CP092865.1:165401622-165419734 GCA_030710605.1 Cordylochernes scorpioides | reverse complement strand
GCAGCACCGTAATGCAGTTCTATGTGGTTATGGGAATAGGACGAATGGCAAAGGGAATTTGTTTCTGAATTTGAAACACCGAACCTGTATACAGTATTTGCATCTAAAGTACACGCTTGTTCGTCAGTACAACTACTACAATAGGAAGGATACAGAGAAGATTAGCAAGGCCCCTGCGCAAGGATCTCAGGCAAAACCGTGAAGCTTTCCATATAATCTGTGGACAGATCTTTATGCACGCTTGTTCGTCAGTACAACTACTACAATAGGAACGATACAGAGAAGATTAGCATGGCCCCTGCGCAAGGATATCAGGCAAAACCGTGAAGCGTTCCATATAATCTGTGGACAGATCTTTATACACGCTTGTTCGGCGGTACAACTACTACAATAGGAACGATACAGAGAAGATTAGCATGGCCCCTGCGCAAGGATCTCAGGCAAAACCGTGAAGCGTTCCATATAATCTGTGGACAGATCTTTATACACGCTTGTTCGGCGGTACAACTACTACAATAGGAACGATACAGAGAAGATTAGCATGGCCCCTGCGCAAGGATCTCAGGCAAAACCGTGAAGCTTTCCATATAATCTGTGGACAGATCTTTATACACGCTTGTTCGTCAGTACAACTACTACAATAGGAACGATACAGAGAAGATTAGCATGGCCCCTGCGCAAGGATCTCAGGCAAAACCGTGAAGCGTTCCATATAATCTGTGGACAGATCTTTATACACGCTTGTTCGTCAGTACAACTACTACAATAGGAACGATACAGAGAAGATTAGTATGGCCCCTGCGCAAGGATGACACGTAAAATCGTTAAGCGTTCCAAAGAAAGCGAAAGAAAAGAATGGTAAGTGAAAAGAAGGATAGAAAGTCTTCTTGTTTTCTCTTAGTAACTTCTCTTTAAAAATTGAATAATATATATTTGCACACTCTAGTCTTACATGAGAAGGAGTTCGCTATTTCCTCGTCGATGTATCGTCAGATGTCAATCACAGAGTGGCTGGGTTTTTCAAGGAATACGTCCATCTTGTTGGCATTCAAAGATATAATGGGACATATCAGTTAAGGCGTTTGGTTTGAGGTCATGAATATTCGCTCCAGAAATTAAACCTCAACTTCCAACGGCTTCCGAATTGACACAGTGTAAGACAGGCTGACAAACAGACATCCTATTTATATAGATAGACATTTCAACTGGATAACTTACCTAGTGAAGAACAGGCATGTCCGAAAGCTCCGGATTCATGATGTGTAAAAGAAAACAAACGCGTTTTCCCTCAAGTCTTCTCGTTTTAACGATACTCTTTAATATATTTATATGGCCGTTTTATTCTCGCTCTGATTGGCTGTTCATTGTCAGGTGACTTCAATTAATCAGTCAATCAACATGCAGAATTTATTTTACTCAGAGAGAAGCATTGACCATTGAAATTCAATATTAAATATAGGATTGCGTGTTCAATTCCAGGAAATTTCTCCTTCTTCTTTTTTTTTTTTTTTTGTAATATTATATTTTCACCAACTACGGATGTCAATAAAAATTCTTTTAAAATTTAAATCTAACTGTACTTTTTTTAGAAAACAAACTTATTTCAGAATTTTATTTCAGAATTATTTTTATATTAGGCCTTTTTTATTGTTATATTCAAATCTGACGCTTGGTCATCATATTCTTTAGAGAATAATTAGATTACATCGACATATGCTCTAACTAATTATCTAGTATGTAAATTAATTTCTAAAAATAGATCTCTCACAGACGAAAAATATAAGAATCGTCTGCTCAAATAAATAACCATTTCAGCAGACGATGATGTAATTACGCGTGGATGGGTGCGTGAGAGAGGTCTGCGGCTAGAAAAACACACGATGAGAGAAACAAACAAATAAAAAAGCAGCAGCAGAAGAAGAAACAGGCTCTAACAATCAATTAAAGGTGGGGTTCGCACCCCTTGTGATTGTAGCATCATTAGACTGGTGCTGGAATGCGAGCGGCTTCTTTGCCATAATGGGCGTTCCCATGGTAACAAGAAATGGCTAACACCTACCTAGGGGTGGCCTGAGGGACACTTGTGGATTATCTTTACAGACGACAATAATATTTCTTTTGATCATGTAGCGTCAAGTCTTCAGGGACCCTGGGGAGGCCTGTACTGAGGGGAAGTCTGGATTATGGCGGGCTTTTCCCTTGGCGTCTGATTGTTATTTTTCTGCTGCTCTTTCCCCACTTTTTTTTACCCTAGCCGCCATCTTTCTAAGGATCATTTTCTTCTATATCAGGGAAATGCGAAAACTCTTATCCCTTATCTTTTGGGAAAAAGTTTGATATGATTTTTAATAGATTTTTATATAACATATTTATAGCGGATATGGTAGAACCCTTAGAACCGTCTGTAAAAAAATTCTTAAGAGGTAAAATGTTTTTGAGTGTTTATATGTATGCATATTTTTACTATATGTATGTACGTATATTTGTATGCACGCTTTGGTAGTATGCGATCGTTATAGACTGTAAGTGGGGTTGTGTATTCTATTTTTATTATTTATTAACCTCTATTTTTGTTGTACACAAACACACATACAAAACACAAGACAACTAACACGTAAAACATAATACAAAAAAAACATTGACCATACAACACAAACACACACAGAACACAACAAAAAACAACACAACACATACAACATACACAAAACAAATACAACACGCACAACATAATAAAAACAAACACAGCATAACACATACAACAAAAACACACACAACACAAAACAAACACAACACACACAGAACACAAAAAAAAACAGCACAACACATGCAACATACACAAAACAAATACAACACGCACAGCATAATAAAAAACAAACACAGCACAACACATACAACAAAAACACACACAACACAAAGCAAACACAACACACACAGAACACAAAAAACAACACAACACATACAACATACACAAAAACAAATACAACACGCACAGCATAAAAAACAAGCACAACACAAAACAAACACAACACACATAAAACAACACAAAACAAACACAACACACATAAAACAACACAAAACAAGCACAACACAGCACGTACAACATACACAACACAACATATACAACACAACACACAAAAACACAATCAATACTAATTTAAATTCATAGAGAATAGGATATAGTTATCAAACTCTGCAGTTATATATAAAAACCTATTTATAAAATTATATTATTATATATAATATTTCGTACATAATATATATATATATATATATATATACAAAATAAACCCACACAAATGTAAAATATATGTAAATAACACCAATAATATTGTCGTATATATCTTTTTTATGATTTAAAAATAAATAAAATTTGACAACAGACTATACGAAAAACTCTTACTCTTTTTTTTACTCTAGATATAAATAAAAGAATTAAAAACATCTATATGGAACACATAAATGTATATTTACTAGAACTATATGGAAATTCTCCTTTTAAAAACCAGAGAAAAAGAGACGAATAAATAAAAAGTAAAAAATTGACACGTAAATCCACGTTGACGCGGATTTGGAATTCTTCATATCCTAGAGTTTGAATATTGCGGAAATATTGGGTCACACTGTGCTACTCTGTGATCGCTGCACATTTTATGCTCACAGATTAAAATTTTTACTTTTTCTAAATATCGATAATTTTCATTTCTTTTTAAGTATATCGTATGCTGATTTTTTTTATCCGTAATGAATTTAGGAAATGCTGTATATTTATTTTAAGAATTCTTCTCTTTCTTTAAGTATTTTATTTTTAAATTATATTCTTATAGAGGGAGGTAGAGTTACTATCTTATAGAGTTTAAGCATAGAATTAAAAACATGTATATAGGCGTTGTGTATAAATAAAATATGAATATTTCTACTCTAATATTCGTCTTAATCGTGTGATGTAAATAGGTATATATGGTATCCTGTTTATTCGCCTGTTGATTGGTTCTCTACTGTCACATGACTTTAGCCATCCAATCAGTGCAAAGGTAATAAAGCGAGCATGCTTTATTAGCACAGTCGTTACATTGAAGAACTGAATCGAACTAAAACCTCTCTCGTCAAAATAAAAGTCAAAACTAGGTCTCTAGGTGGACGTTTATCAGTTTTCCAAAGCTGGTGTTGTGGCTTTGTCACCGACCTGAGGCCATTAGTTTGGGCTGAAGGTCAATAGATGGCGTCTAGTTTTGACTTTTATTTTTATAGACCAATATTCTCCCTGGAAAATTCCCATCAAAATCGATAAAGTGTTATTTAAACGACTTTGGGTTCGAATTTCGCGATATCTTCTTTTCTCATTTATTGTTGCACACTTAAGATATTATTAATTTTGGCAATTTGTTTATATATTTTAAAATATATTTTATTTAAGGTTGTATTTCCTAATCATTTTGGGTTTATGTTTTTAATTCTTTATATTATAGTGTCTGTGTGTGTGTAAGCGACGGGTGCATGTGTGTGGCTTGATGTGGTAAGATATGGAACATTTTATCTGATATATGATAACTGGGCAAGAATAGATTGATTTTATGGAACCATATGAGCATTAGGGCGCATATTAAATTGTATTCTTTCGCAAGTGCTCTCTCGAGATATTGATGTTCTATATCTTCCAGCCGCCCCATCTATTGTGTGGTCAGCTCTGAGGTTGAAATTTGTAAACGGATTCGCCGAATGTCGTTGTCCATTTGGACGAGGAAAACGAAGACTAGAACCCGGCTGATTCCACACTCGTCTTTTCAATTATACGCTAACCTTGACGTATGCACGGTGTGGCCACTGTACATGCGTCGGACCTGGAGGTTGTTGTTGGGTTCTGTGCTTCCTGGTGTATAGAAGCTCGATGAATATGTATAAGACCGGTAGTCTTAATAAAGCCATATATGTATCTGATATTTGTAAACGAGCAAAGGCGGCAATACACTATAATGAGCAAATTTTCAATTATATTTTGTTAATTGTTGGGTATAATTATGCAAGCCTTATAGTTGCTAATGACTTAATACAACTATCAGAATACATATAAACTAAATATTTAATATTTACATCCAAGAATAATCCAAAATACACTTTTCTCTGATGAATCAAGAACGTTGGTGTTTCTGGCTACTTGACCTTCATCATCGAGGTGTTGATTAAATTGCTTCTTGATACCTTTCTGAACTACTGTAAAATAAAAATATGATATCAAGGTGATTGATCAATTCATTCTATGCTGTTATCCCACGAGTCAACAAGAGCGTACAACACAACCATCGACCTATCAGGATGGTATTCTAAAAACCGACGTCTTCCTCAAGTCCTACTCAGCCAACAATTAGGTATAATACTCATACGCACTCCATTCTCAGCATAAAGCCCGGAGTATATTCTGGTAAATTCAGGTAACGTCTTTGAAATATGTTCTGAACTTGGTCAACTACATTTATTTTATCAAGTGCCCAAAAGGGTGCGGCGTATAACATGTGAGGCAAGATTCAATTAGGCATAATACCCTATCTTTCCAATTCAAACGGCAAGTCATTATATTATCAAGGAACAAAATGGTGAGGCGTATAACATGTGAGGAAAGATTCAATTAGGCATAATACCCTATCTTTCCAATTCAAACGGCAAGTCATTATATTATCAAGGAACAAAATGGTGAGGCGTATAACATGTGAGGCAAGATTCAATTAGGCATAATACCCTATCTTTCCAATTCAAACGGCAAGTCATTATATTATCAAGGAACAAAATGGTGAGGCGAAGAATTTCTTGTAAGATTTTTTTTCAGCCGAGCTTTTTCGAGTATTTCTGCCCTTCCTTAGGGATACATTTTTACCACTGTAAAATGGAATAAATGCTCGAAAGATCGGCTGAATATTCTGCTTCAGGCGACTGTCTAACTCACGATATGGATCCAAAGTTTGAATTCATCGAACGTGGTAAATCTTATTTATGTATGAAAGTTTTGTAGCTTCAAATACCCACGAGTCTAACATAGGTCCATCATATTGTGAAATATTTGTGAAATTTTAAAAAACGGCTGTCCCTCTACATCATTATACCTGAAGCAGCCACAGTTGCACACCGCTGTCCACGTGACACGTCTGTTGGTTATCTATTGTAAATATCTTAGTTATATTGTGTTGTGACATTGTCGTCTTAACGTATATTTGCTCTGTGTAACCGCGCCTTGATATAATAATTTACTTATTAATCTTAAATCAGAAAACTTTTCCCTTAGTTTTATAAACAACAGAAGCCCTTTATTAAGGCATCTCTTCTTACAAAGACCCGTCCTGGAATCAAAAAAGGAAGAAAAAGAAATCATGTCTGGGCACCATGTCTGAAACGTCTCAGTGCCATGAAGTGTCTGGTTACCATGTCTGGGACGTTTGGATACCATTCGAGTACCATGGGATAACTGGTTACCATGAAGTATCTGGGTGCCATGAGGTATCAGGGTACCATGGTACATTGTCTGAAAACCTGTTCAAGGTATTTTGGCCGCGGTAAAAAAAAAAACATAGCGCTTGATGGATCGTAGATCTTCGCCCACTTGGTGATTTTCTGTATCGTGTTCCCCCAGTCCGGGACATTCCACGACAAATCACAGCCAGGGTCAACAAATTCGAGTCGCCATTGTACCCAGCCCACAAACATTTGGTCACGCGGCCAGCCAAAGAAGGACCGCTGACCGTGGGACAGGCAAATATTGTGCGTCGCAGAGACAAATATTGCTTGGTCGTGTGCAAATTAAATGGATGGGTAACAAGGAATTTGCATGGGGACATTTTTTACATTCGCATTCATTCTCTAGCTGTGAGCCAACCTGGTCGTGCCTAGCCTCACCAGGCTTATAAAACAGACTATATAATACTTCTCCTTATTCCAATGTGTTCTCGAGTTGGTTTATTAAAAATATGAATATTTACTTGATGAAAACGAGTAGAACGACGAAATTAACTGTAATCAGCTGGTTAAATTAACGAAATAGCGGCTAGTTGTTGATGGCTTATATCTAACCAAAGATCAACCCAATGTTGATTATCTTTATCCCAGAATATTGGTCAAAAACCTTTTTTTTTTTAAATAAATCTAGAGAAGCCAACCATGAACACGTTTCAAACGGTTGGCCCTCAACAACGTGTGATAAAGGCTATGTTCGTGTTCGTTTAAAAAAAAAATAAAGGGTGATCGATTGAAAGGAAAAACAATGGGGGAAATAAATGCACAGAAACACAGTATAATAAAAGGATTTATTTTAAAGATTAAAAACAAAAGGGATAAAAACTATTACACTTATATATATATATAGAATTATGGTTGTATTTAAAGATTAAAACAGAGCTAAAAAAACTAGATAAAAAAGGTTAAGCAAAAAAAGTAAAGTAAAATTAAAGTAGTCTTAGGGAAGGAAGACAAAAATAAATGGCGGGGGGTGTCGAGCGTTTGTTTACACAGTACCTCGTGGCAGCACCGTCGCAGGCTTGGCTTGTCTTGTGCGATGTCCAATTGTCGCGACTCGTTGGTTGTCTAAGTGTCTTTTCCGCTCTCAAGCTGCTGCTTGAGGGATACTCCAATGCGTTCTCTCCGTCCACAAGACGCTGCTTGCAGGATAGCTTGACGTCTTTCCTTCCACAAGACGCTGCTTGCAGGATAGCTTGACGTCTTTCCTTCCACAAGACGCTGCTTGCAGGATAGCTTTTAGACGTCTCTCCGTCTGGCAAGGGAACTCAACTTTCCCCTCCGCTTCTAACAAGGGAATCCTGCCAACTGACCAAAAAAGAATGTAACATGACGCTCCGTCGTCTCCGCCCACGCCGACCTTTGCCCTCGGTCGGTCCAAGCTGGGGCTATCTATAGATATAGATGTCTTGCTCGTTGTCTCCCTTCACCTAAGATCTTCATTCTATGTACAAAAGAAAAGGATCTATAAAATAGTTTTAACAGGCTATATCTTAACGACTAAAAAACCCGCTCCTAGATTCCGTCCGGAATACAGAAGAATGTATATTTAAGGCCAAAAGTACAAAAATATATGAAAAATAAGTACAAAGATGAAATAATATTTCTTATTAGTTTACTTAATTTTTTTATTAGTGTATCATTATTAATTACAATGTGTGTTGCCTGAATAAAATGATTTCTCGCGTGTATGAATGATTTATGTATTTAAATTCTTCCTTATTTAGGCTTATATTAACTCTGAAACAAAATCTCTTAAAGATTTTCGTGTCTGTGAGTTTTTTAATTACGATATCTCATAGAGTATTCTTACATTCAACATGGGCCCATTATATGGTAGCGTATTTACTTGTTACCGTAGCTTTTAAAACTATAGTGCAATTATTTGAAAAAATTCGGTTACCTTTTTAAAGGCAAAATTTATATAATAACAACATAGATAACTGTAGAAACATACATACATGTCAGCGCAAGTGTCCCTAGGGGACCCTTAAATTGAAATAAAATAATTCAAAATTTTTAATTATCAATCATTCAATTGTTTATTTTATATATTTTGATTGAAAATAATTTATATTTGAGCCAACATTTCAATAGCAGACGTTTATTTTTCTTAATTATCATTGAATCTTACTAAAGAGAGAGAAGATCGAGATAATATATATTTAGAATAATATAAGCATATATAGTATAAAATATATGATTTTCATAAAAATCAATAGTATAGTCGTGGTTATCAAGGAATAAGTTGATCATAGTGAATGTAACAAAAAAGAAAACTCGAATTTTTGAAAGAGTAAGTATATACTTTTAACATATTTCATATGGTAATGCATTTTAAAAACACAAGAAAAACAAATATATAATTCAAAATAAGCATCAATTAAAATAGTAATCATAATTAAATTATATATTTTTAATTGTAGTAAAGTTGTTAATATATAAATAATCATTAAAACAAAAGTATAAATTCATAGAATTTTACAAGTTTTAAATTTGACTATATCAAATTTCCCGCCTAAATAAAGAGCTAACGAGGATTTTAAAGTGGTAAAATTGTCATAAATTAATTATATTGTTTCTAATTGTAAATATTATTCTACCTATTTGTCATAATAAACTGGAAAAGATGGATGTAAACCAATAGTAAAGCTTTAAAAGCCACTAACGTGGAAAGCAGGCGCCAAAATGCGATATCACGCAAACATGTCGTTAGAATTGAATACGGATAGGGTTAAAGTAGCAGGCTGTTAGCTCTAGGCTTCTCGAATATTAATACCCCTTTTAGTTGGAGATGGTGATGGCCAGTTGAAAGCCCTCATTTCCCCCTCACTATAACCCTATTTCCAATAAGTTCTCCATAAAAACTAACAATTAATTTATTTAATATCCAACACAATCGTTTTGTGCTTCGTTAAAATGCATTTTAATTTTGATTCAAATTAAACATTTCTTTCATGCTCTCATTTATTTTTATTAAAAGAGAGATTAACGATTAAACGAGTAAATGGAATATCGAATTTTTCGTTTATTTGAATGGACTATTATTTAATTATTTTTTATGAGAAAATACATTCATTTTAAATTTAATAATTTGCGCTAAATTTAAATTAACTATATTACGAATAGAAATTAAATATGTCATTTATAAATAATTTTTATATATTTTTAATAGAATTATATAAAAGACATAATTTATAAATATTATATTTAAAAAAACTAAATATTTTTATATAAAATATTCTATTTTGACTATATTATATATATACGTTTAAAATTATGATAATATCAATATATATATTCACATATATATATTTATTCATAAATTAGACATTAACATAATGACTGTATATAATATACAAACATAATTTTACGTAATATATATTATAAAATATTTATTGTATTGTAAAATTTATCTTTTAGAATAAAATTGTGGCAGGTCGAACTTTTAAGTTGGAAAGTTTTTCAGAGTTAAGAGTGGGTATTGATTGGGTATCAAGTGGGTGAAAGACGCCACTTTGGACGTGCTGAGGCCTGAATGGCCGTTGGCAAAATGGCGGCAGTACGTGCATTTAGGCTCGTCTGGACATTTATTTAGTCTTACTTCTGAAACACATTTTAGCGAAGTCTCCTTGCTCGCTTCGCTTCTATGAATTATTTCTGAAATATTTATTACAAATACATTTTTAATTTAATGAAGGAAATTTTTTATTGTAATAAGTTCAATTTCATTTTTTTTGTGGGTATATTTTTGGTTTTGCACAATAATTATAATTAAAAAAAAAAACATTTTGAAGTTTAATTACATTTGGATTTTAATAGGATTTTTAAAAAATATTTACTTTTTATTTTGTAACTTTTTCACCCTACTTATTTAAAAAATAGTTTATATTTAGCATAGATGTGTGTTCACATTTTTATTCAGAAGGAAATTACGTTGATACGCGATATTAACTAGCAATTTTACGAAATATAAGTTGTTTCCATAACGTTTTTAAGAAAAGGTAACTGACAATTTTAATGTTGAAATATTCAATAAAGGCGGTTTAATAAATACCCGTGATCGGAATGAAAACGCTTTTTTTTTTCAAAATCGACTTATATATTTTCAACATAGTTCCTTTTGAGGAATAATCACTTTTCTCAACGTCCCTCCCATTTTTCAAATCGCTTCAAAAAATAGAAATTGTCGAGGTGTCAAAAAAAAAAAAACCGTTTCAGATCAAACCAATACGGAGGCGCTGCAGTAATTCATGCAGTTTGAATGCGACAACTCCGGATGAATGTGCTGGAAAATTGTCATGATGAAAAAGCATTTATTTCTGAACTAAATCAGGCTATGTTTCCTTCAATTTCTTGTCGAAGTGGTCCAATAGTATTGTACAGTGATAGTGTTCCATCTAAGAAGTCTAAGAGAATAACGCCCTCCATATACCAGTAAATCGCTAACGTAAATTTTCCGACAGATGGAACATCTTCGTCGCCTTCTCTGGAGCAGATTTATCGAGAGCAATACATGGTTTTGATTATAACTTGATTTCCTGGCTGTAATAATGATTGCAGGTTTCATCGACAGCCACAACTCGATGCATCCATTGGATCCCGCTCAAATTGTTCCTAACACTGCGCTTTGAATTAAGACAAGTCGTGGAGAAGAGCTTCTTTTAAAAGAGAACGAGAGAAGCTTTCGGGAAAGACGCCCTTCTAACGGGTACAATGAAGGGCGTCTTGCCCGAAATCTTGTACGATCGTCCTTTTATGAAAGAATCTCTTCTCCCCCACTTGTGTTTCTTCTTTTATTGCCTTTTGAAATTGAAAGTTACATGTTGTCAAAAACGTGATCAATCGTGGCATTCATTTCTCCCCAAACTTTCATATAGAATGCTGTTGATACACCTCTATTACTTCACACACTTTGATTTTTCGATCTGAGAGACGTAACCCTGGATTTCCTCGGTATCTGCTGGACGTCTTTGGTGGTCCTCATCTTCTATTGAGGTCCGCCCTCTTTAAAATCCGTCAAACCAAAATCTCACTTTAGACTTGGGTGAAGAAAGGGTTCATATAATCGGCATCCAGAGCTTTGGTTTATTTCTTAATCTGTTTTCCTATCAGAAAGCGAATCATTGAAATATACAGCACGTACCCCAACTTAGCCTAAACAACGTGGGATGACTCACAGAGAAGGCCGCCAAAGCAAAACAATTCCATGAATCAGCGCGACATTTTGTCACGTTCGCGTTTAAAGAATGCCAGCGAATGGCAGTAACAACAAATTGCTTCAGCAACGCCATTCGTCTTTAAAAACCAGTACCTATTAAACTACATTGTATATAGTTTTTTCCTAAATGATAAAATACACCTTATTCTGTTATAAAGTTATAAATACTTATATAGGCTATAATGTTTAAATTTTTAAATTAAATCATTATTGAATACAATATTATTAGGAAGTATTATATTAGCATCCGCTTGAACATAAAAAAATCCATAATATTAAACACATTAAATGCTCAGTCAAATTCCAATAAAAGGAATAATATTGTCAACTGAATTTATTACTAGAAATTATATCTTAATTCGTCCAGAAAAGGGTTGAGTTGAATTTTCTATTAAATTTCAGATTGAAGAATATTTTTGAAAGAACTCCAATCCGATTGGTTCTTTTGGGAATTTTTTAAATAAAGCCTTATCTCTTACCCCTCATTTTTAGAGAAAAAATTAAAATATTGTTGATTTTCTAATTTTAAAAGTTAGCATGGACTTTATTATAAATTATAGTTATTTACTTAGGCGAGAGTTGTCCTCCTTTAGCAATTTGAATGTGTACTAGTGTTTTTTTATACGTCAATCCCTTTAACAATTTGTTAGAAAATGGAAAACTGTTTAGTTCAAATAGTTTTTCTTCCCTTTCCAAATCTCCCAAAGCGTTCTTTTTTACGTAAATGAAATGTCAAATAGGATTTTTGAAGAGCTTTTTTTTTTTATAAAAAGGGGCTTAAAATTGTAGATTATTTTATTGTGTTGTATATTTATTTTTTAATTTTCCCTATATACTTTTTCTAACTATATTAAGACTTGAGAAATCTATTGAAATCATATATAGATGTAAAACATTTTTACAGAAAATATTTTTAGCAAAAGTATAATATATATACAAGTATATAAAATAAATTTCAAAATATATATTGTTTTTGAAAATTATAATTATATAGGTTATATATAGGGTATAAGAAAAATAAATATATTAAAAATAAAGAAGGCATTTCTTGACCACGAGCACATGTGCTTTTTAGATGGCAGAGCGCCATCTAGTGGAGTAAAAATAATATAAACGTTTATTTAGCTTTATCCGTAATATTTGGCCAACCCAATTTCTTGATAAATCAAGAAAAGCCATTCACGAACGTTTAGTTTATTTTTGCTCCACTAGATGGCGCTCTGCCATTTAAAAAGCACATGTGCTCGTGGTCAGGAAATGCCTTCTTTATTTTTAATATCAACACCTGACCCACTTATTTTTTTATTTTTATTATTTTTTATTTTAGTTTTTCATATAAATATATATAATTATATATTAAAATTATAATTATATTAATTATAGAGGGAATTTCTGTAATATTGTTGCAAATGTGGATGTATGGATAAGCTGGGGGTCATGTACGTGAGGCGAGTGTTGATGTTCTTCCCACACGCGGACAACAAGAGGCAGGGCTAGATGTTAGCACCGAGAGTGATCGGGGACAGCCCGCGGGACAGATGTAGAGGCCATGACACAAACTTGGATGCCTATCACCGAGACATGGAGAGACAGGCTGAAGTGAACTGCCGAGAAACACACCCTAGAACCATCTGCTGCTGACCCCCCTGCCAAAACCTGTCCTGTTTACAGGGGATGTCTATAAAGAATCCCTGAGGGCCCCACATGGGCATTGGCATTTTTCCTCCCCTCTGTCCCTGCCACCAGTTGACCGGCCACTCTTCGGATCTTTATTTTGACGTCAACATTTTTAGTTTTACATACAAAACGGGTGTTTAAATACAAATAGTTTATATACAAAATATGGGGTGGTAGTAAATAGAAATAGTGTACATTTTAATATAAGGGTAGGATCTTATATGGTATAGGCTTTAACTAATTGGGAGATATGTGACATATACTAAAAGTGTCATTATTATACAGTTTTAAAATATACGATATATATGTTTTGTATCCGGGCAGTTGGCGTTTCTTGCGCTCCAGGGGCCTGGGTTATCCTTCTTTCTCTATGTTTTGTAAATATTGTATATAATTTTAGATATTAAATTGATATAATTATTTTTAGATATAATTTATTCTATACCCGGATTCACAATTATAATCTTAATGAAATAAAAGTAATATATATAAATTAAATTTTAATATTTAGTATATATATTTAAAAATATTTAAATAAAAAAAATATATGTCGTAAACCCGGGTAAGACAACAAGTGAGTTGGAAGCAGTCGGGGTTGAGTGGCAAGGCGTGCAGAGTGGGAAGTCCGCACGGGACAGTAAGGACAAAGTTTGGGATCAAAAGACGCTCTCCCAGTACGTCTCAAGTGGTACCAGAACCAGGGGAAAGTTGAGGATTAACTGGAGAAAGCACGGCGTCCTGCATGAAGCCGCGGAGGCAGAGAGGAACCAAAACGGCGGCCATGAGGGCCGCCGTGAGATGACAACGGAGCTAGACTCATCCACTGTAACCTAACTGTCACGCGCCTTTTTGTCCCTCTCTGGATCCCCCGGGTGTCCGGTGGCAAGCTGGTGTCACTTTGAGACGACTAGAAAAGACGTCATACTTTATTACTTACTAGACGAATGACCCGGGCAACGCCCGGGTTTACATGATTAAATGTATTATTCAAACACATTAAACATGTGCCCGTTGGCCGCCAGCGAGTAAATGTCTGCGCCCGTTGACTCCCGGCGAGCAAGTGACTGCTCCCGTCGGCTGCCGGCGAGCAAGTGGCTTCCCGGCGCATGCGCGCGCACAGGGAAGCCACGTGCTCGCAGGCGGCCAATGGGCGCGCCCCGCCATCAGATCCACCGCGTTCTGGAGGGCGCTGCTCGTGAGCTATTTAGAATAATTTGAATATATAGTTTTAATAATTGATTTATATATTTTTTAAAATAGCCTATCGTCATCCTCGTTATTTTTTACCTATGTATTGAAATTTTGGTTTGAATTAGTGAACTACTGCGAATTTGTATACCGGACATACAGACCAACCAACAGACAAACATACAAACATTCATTTTTGTATATATAGAGAAGAGACCTATCACATTGTTCAAATTACGATATGTATTTTCGCGCAACATTTGTAAATGAAAACTATATTTTCTATAAATTAAATCAATATATTAAAAGCTATAAATATTTCTCTAATGTGTCTATATATTGATTTACGTTGTTGCAATGTTAATGACACTATCTCTAATTTATTTTCTGTGTCCCCTTATTTAAAATTAATTTATATACTAAATTTGATAATAATTATTAAAAGTAATTAGGTTGGTACAATTTAATGCATATTTCTTGTTTATTCGAATTTATAAACATGGAAGAATTAGATATACAAATATCAATATATAAACGAAAATATTTATAATATATATCTTATAGTTTTTTAAAATACAGAATATGGATGTCAAAATATTATTTTTATAGAATGACGTTTTTATATACAATTTTATATGTTGAATATAAAATATACACACGCACAGCTGAATATTAAATTAGACTTACATTTTGATTTATACGATTGCATATTAAATTATAATATCTTCAAAGAAGTTGAATTTAGTAACATATTTATTTATACAATAAAGTGAAAAGGATATTTTAAAATGATAAAGTTATCATTGCGATTGTAAAATCTAGTTACCATTAGAAAAAATTAAACAAACCTCTTGTAGTATTTGCAGTAATTGTTGTAGACTATTGAAAGTTGATCAATCACCAAGGCCGTGAATATATCAAATCAAAAGTGTACTAATCTACACATACTAATAATTTATTCATTCCAGTTTTATCAAACATGGGATATTTTAGAGCAATATTTGTATATATTCAAGTTAATAATATATTTAGAATTTTGCCTCCAAATTAACTAAATAACTTGATGTTGATTGAATTCAATTGGATTGATTTGCCGAGATGTTGAATCGATGTCTGTGTCTCCAGAAATATGAAATTATATCGAGCATATATGATTGGAGCTGACATATGAGTATATGATTCTACTCTTTAAAACTTTATTATGATGTTTCAACAATTCATTTTCGCCTTTTTCAAGGTGAAAACTAAGCGAAGTTTGATCAAACGTCAGATAATATATTTATGAAGATTGATTTTTTGATTTGATCCAACCTCCAATGATGGCATTCTTTAACATAGGTGTCACAGTAAGGACAGTAGAAGTTTGTTTTATGTATAAAATAAACATTCGTGCTATTATATATACTTCTTTCATTTCCTATATATATAAGGTGCGTTATTGCTTTATATTAATTTAAGCCTATCTGGCTTTGTCCTTATTGTTTTCGGAAGAGCATTGTTCGATGCAAATATTTATATGTAATTCCCTGATCCTAAAAGTTTATGTCCATAGTTTGCTTAAATACCATTTTTTCTGAGATTCTACTATTCAGTGTAACATATATAATCAGAATCGTCTAATATAGTATTAGATTTCTTAAAAACGGTCTGGTAGGTTAAATTGGTCGAAACCGCTGGGAGGGTTCACCACTGATGATCAAAGCCCTCCCTCACAATATATTTTTTCATTGCAGTAAGGATAATGAAGTTTGTTTTATGTATAGAAGAAACATTCGTTATTTAATGCTTTAATTTCCTCTATATAGGCGAGTTTGTTATGTCTGAAGAAAGTTGAGTGCTGAAGGAGAGGATGAAGTTAGGCGCTCACTGACTTCAGTAGCAGGTTCTGACCAGGTTCATGTTGTTTTTTGATATCATTGGTGGTTTACATCGGGGAATTCCTTAATTAATTATTAATTGACCCGGTGTCATTCATTTTTAATGAAGTCTCTGATGAGCCCTAATTAATCTGGTTGAGTTTTCGGCGAAAAAATTAATTGAAAATTGAAAAATTGATGGCAGTGCGAGAGGAAATCCTCATACATCCACCCATCCCTGGAACATGGACTGAACTCGGGGGCAGATACAGGGAATATTTCTAACTCCATTAGTCAAGTCTCTGTATACTCTGAAGTTGAAAAAAAAAGGATTTTCACTATAGCACACAACAATAATCTAAAAAAAAAGTCATTTTAATACGACATCACGTCATATATAGCCACGCTCCTGAGTCTCAAAAAAGGAAAGAAATCAACAATGTTGGAAAGAATCAATAAATACACTTGTTCGGCAGTACAGCTACTGAAATAGGAACGATACAGAAAAGATTTGCATGGTCCCCGAAAAGAATAACAAACAAAATCGTGAAGCTTTCCAGTAAATAGGTGATCAGCTATAAACAGTCTTGGTAGAGAAGGCATAACAACTACTGCGAGTTCTACTTCTTCATTTTCTAACGGTATTCGCAACATTTTTGCTGAACTGTAGAGCTGATAATACTAGTAGAATAATCACTCATTGGTAAATGAATCAGAAAAATCTTATGTCAACTCGCCTAGACACTGAAAGTTTCCTCAATTCCCTCACAGCGCCACATTGTCTGTAATACTAAGGATTGACCTGACAATCAACACTCGCTATATTTGATTGTGTTTATAGGTATACACTAACACATTTGTTGTCCTAGAAGTTTCTGTCCAGAGATAACTCTTTTGTATCTTCCTTCGCAGTCCACCAGTGGCGGAGTCTTTCCCGCGGTGAGCGCCACCAATATGAAGACCTTGTATATATTTTATATATATGTGTATAGGGTAATTTAAACCAACACCCCCTATTGTATAATACTTATAACAATATTTTCATGTTGTATAATAGAAACACATCTATAAATGATTATACGCATGATTGACATGTGTCATTGCATCATCATATGTATTGTACTTTGTACAAACTGAGGATAAATAAATAAAACTCTGTAATAGATTAAGAGTTGAGCTGAAGCAAGATATTGTTTATGTTTGAGATAGAAGTCAAAAACGTCTAAAATCGAGATAGATGGAAGTCCCACAACAAAGTCTAAAGATAGATAGGAAACTGTCAAGGCGGCGCCAGTGTACAATTTCGCCATCCGATCTACGCTCTTGTTGCATCTGCTGAAATGCAATACTTTCTCTCTCGGCAAAGATATATAAGACCTCCGTCCTAGCCAAAAAAGATAGTCACTTCACCATCAGCGGGAGCCCTCGTCACTTCATCTTCTGATGCTCGACCATGCCGTAGATCAGTAAGACAACTTCTTAGCTCTTCATCTTTCACTTCTAGCTCAACTTTTATCTGTTCACGGAACTTTCCTAGTGCAACTGTGTCTTCGTTTTTTTTTGTGTGGACATTCCCAAGCTTTCCACTCTGCCTCGACCACGACTGCCTGTACTCTGTGAGAACTGTTAAAGGTCTCCCAAGGTACAGAGAGGTACTGGAAAACTCTCCACGCCT
>CP092865.1:165309989-165401522 GCA_030710605.1 Cordylochernes scorpioides | reverse complement strand
AGTTATAATTCATACCAACAGTTAAGTGCAAGTATGCGCCATCTACTAACCGTCTCTGCAATCCAACAAATTCGAGTAGGTAAAAAACCTCATCACTAGTTTAGGCAAATTCCGAACGTCCAGCTTGAGACCATGTTCCGTATTATGGTCCTCGTCAGTCAGGGCGGGATTAGATTTCATGAAAATCTCTAAGGATTTACGAATTTTCTTAATTATGCCTAGAGCTGTTTAACTAGTAAAGTGACTAGAACAGCTCTCTGATCGAAATTTCCAAAAATAGGTACATACAACTGGCAGGTATTTGCTGCCATTTCAAGTATTTAAAGTAAATTTCTAAGCCGTACGGTATTAAGAACAAATAGGTCCAATACAATCAGTGGCATGAGTAAGTAACAATTTCTATTTCTCAAAATTCCATCTAGATAGAAAAAGTTATAAACTATTTGACTTTAAGATGCTCCTTTTCGAAATAATAATCAAAAATGACTTCTGAACACATTACTGAAATTCTAGAAAATTAAAAGAGAATGTTTTTTGCCTCATCAATGTTGAATCTCTTAGAGGTTTTGTCCATTCAACCTCCAGATAGGTCTATTATTTGATTTCAATTAATTTCTTATGTAAAAACTATTTTTTCTAAGGAAGAATTTTGAGGTTAAAACTTCTTTATTACATCGTTCATATATTTTTATATAAGTTTAAATATAAATATTAATAAAAAAGAATAATGTAAATAAGGATAAATAAATGTAAAATATAAAATTGATAAATACATGTGGTGAGTAACTGTTGACTTTAACTGTGAACTTGTCGAATCTTGTCGACTCTCGCTATACTGTGGTATCCGAGGGTATCTCGCTGTGATATGGTAACCGAAAGGGGCAAACCTGTAGTAACGGAGAGGGACAGTCAGGGCGTGGAGAGTTTTCCAGTACCTCTCTGCACCTTGGGAGACCTTTAACAGATCTCACAAAGTACAGGCAGTCGTGGTCGAGGCAGAGTGGAAAGCTTGGGAATGTCCACACAAAAAGCGAAGACACAGTTGCACTAGGAAAGTTCCGTAAACAGATAAAAGTTGAGCTAGAAGCGAAAGATGGATAGATAAGAAGTTGTCTTACTGATCTACGGCATGGTCGAGCATCAGAAGATGAAGTGACGAGGGCTCCCGCTGATGGTGAAGTGACTATCTTTTTTGGCTAGGACGGAGGTCTTATATATCTTTGCCGAGAGAGGAAGTATTGCATTTCAGCAGATGCAACAAGAGCGTAGATCGGATGGCGAAATTGTACACTGGCGCCGCCTTGACAGTTTCCTATCTATCTTTAGACTTTGTTGTGGGACTTCCATCTATCTCGATTTTAGACGTTTTTGACTTCTATCTCAAACATAAACAATATCTTGCTCCAGCTCAACTCTTTATCTATCACATAGTTTTATTTATTTATCCTCAGTTTGTACAAAGTACAATACATATGATGATGTAATGACACATGTCAATCATGCGTATAATCATTTATAGATGTGTTTCTATTATACAACATGAAAATCTTGTTATAAGTATTATATAATATGGGGTTGTTGGTTTAAATTACCATATACACATATATATAAAATATATACGAGGTCTTCATTGGTGGCGCTCACCGCGGGAAAGACTCCGCCACTGGTGGACTGCGAAGGAAGATACAATAGAGTTATCTCTGGACAGAAACTTCTAGGGCAACAAATGTGCTAGTGTATACCTATAAACACAATCAAATATAGCGAGTGTTGATTTTCAGGTCAATCCTTAGTATTACAGACACTGTGGCGCTGTGAGGAAATTGAGGAAACTTTCAGTGTCTAGGCGAGTTGACATAAGTTTTCTGATTCATTTACCAATGAGTGATCATTCTACTAGTATTATCAGCTCTACAATTCGGCAAATATGTTGCGAATACCGTTAGAAAATGAAGAAGTAGAAGACTCGCAGTAGTTGTTATATCATCCTTTTCAGGGGCCATGCAAATCTTCTCTGTATCTTATACGATAATAACAAGGCGAAGGAAGACGAGTATCTTTATTGGTGCATAAGAGCGAGCTTTCGGGCAAAAGCCCTTCGACTGGCAAGATATAACGACACTAGTCTGTATCGTTCCTATTTCAGTAGTTGTTCTTTCCAACATTGTTGATTTCTTTCCTTTTTGGAGACTCAGTAGCGTGGCTATATATGACGTAATGTCGTATTAAAATGACTTTTTTTTTGAGATTATTGTTGTGTGCTATAGTGAAAATCCTTTTTTTTTCAACTTCAGAGTATACAGAGACTTGTCTAATAGAGTTAGAAATCTTCCCTGTATCTGCCCCCGAGTTCAGTCCATGTTCCAGGGATGGCTGGATGTATGAGGATTTCCTCTCGCACTGCCATCAATTTTTCAATTTTCAATTAATTTTTTCGCCGAAAACTCAACCAGATTAATTAGGGCTCATCAGAGACTTCATTAAAAATGAATGACACCGGGTCAATTAATAATTAATTAAGGAATTCCCCGATGTAAACCACCAATGATATCAAAAAACAACATGAACCTGGTCAGAACCTGCTACTGAAGTCAGTGAGCGCGCCTAACTTCATCCTCTCCTTCAGCACTCAACTTTCTTCAGACATAACAAACTCGCCTATATAGAGGAAATGAAAGAATTAAATAACGAATGTTTCTTCTATACATAAGCAAACTTCATTATCCTTACTGCAATGAAAAAATATATTGTGAGGGAGGGCTTTGATCATCAGTGGTGAACCCTCCCAGCGATTTCGACCAATTTAAACTACCATACCGCTTTTAAGAAATCTAATACTATATTAGACGATTCTGATTATATATGTTACACTGAATAGTAGAATCTCAGAAAAATGGTATTTAAGCAAACTATGGACATAAACCTTTAGGATCAGGGAATTACATATAAATATTTGCATCGAACAATGCTCTTCCGAAGACAATAAGGACAAAGCCAGATAGGCATAAATTAATATAAAGGAATAACGCATCTTCTGTATATAGGGAATGATAGAATTAAAGCACGAATGTTTATTTTATACATAAAACAAACTTCTACTGTCCTTACTGCGACACCTACGTTAAAGAATGCCATCATTGGAGGTTGGATCAAATAAAAAAATCTATCTTCATAAATATATTATCTGACGTTTGATCAAACTTCGCTTAGTTTTCACCTTGAAAAAGGCGAAAATGAATTGTTGAAACATCATAATAAAGTTTTAAAGAGTAGAATCATATACTCATATGTCAGCTCCAATCATATATGCTCGATATAATTTCATATTTCTGGAGACAGAGGTCGATTCAACATCTCGGCAAATCAATCCAATTGAATTCAATCAACATCAAGTTATTTAGTTTATTTGGAGGCAAAATTCTAAATATATTATTAACTTGTATCTATACAAATATTGCTCGAAAATATCCCATATTTGATAAAACTGGAATGAATAAATTATTAGTATGTGTAGATTAGTACACTTTTTATTTGATATATTCACGGCCTTGGTGATTGATCAACTTTCAATAGTCTACAATAATTACTGCAAATACTACAAGAAGTTTGTTTAAATTTTTCTAATAGTAACTAGATTTTACAATCGCAATGATAACTTTATTATTTTATATAAAACTAGACGGGTGACCCGGGCTTCGCCCCGGGATTGACCCGTGTGCATATCTACCCGAGTGATATATATTTAGAAAATATTTTTTTTATAATTGTTTGCTATTAGCATTATCTATTTGTTTGCATCAGCATAATTTAATCTAATCTTTGATAGAGGGCGCTGTTCGTGAGCTAAGTAGAATAATTTGAATATATAGTTTTAATAATTGATTTATATATTTTTTTTTAAAATAGCCTATCGTCTTCCCCGTATTTTTTTTACCTATGTATGGAAATTTTGGTTTGAATTAGTGAACTACTGCGAATTTGTATACCGGACATACAAACAAACAAACATGCAAACATTGATTTATATATATATAGAAGATATCCTTTTCACTTTATTGTATATATAAATATGTTACTAAATTCAACGTCTTTGAAGATATTATAATTTAATATGCAATCGTATAAATCAAAATGTAAGTCTAATTTAATATTCAGCTGCGTGTGTATATTTTATATTCAACATATAAAATTGTATATAAAAACGTCATTCTATAAAAATAATATTTTGACATCCATATTCTGTATTTTAAAAACTATAAGATATATATATTATAAATATTTTCGTTTATATATTTATATTTGTATATCTAATTTTTCCATGTTTATAAATTCGAATAAACAAGAAATATGCATTAAATATTACCAACCTAATTACTTTTAATAATTATTATCAAATTTAGTATATAAATTAATTTTAAATAAGGGGACACAGAAAATAAATTAGAGATAGTGTCATTAACATTGCAACAACGTAAATCAATATATAGACACGTTAGAGAAATATTTATAGCTTTTAATATATTGTTTTAATTTATAGAAAATATAGTTTTCATTTACAAATGTTGCGCGAAAATACATATCGTAATTAAAACATTGTGATATGTAAGTAATAAAGTATGACGTCTTTTCTAGTCGTCTCAAAGTGACACCAGCTTGCCACCGGACACCCGGGGGATCCAGGGAGGGACAAAAAGGCGCGTGACAGTTAGGTTACAGTGGATGAGTCTAGCTCCGTTGTCATCTCACGGCGGCCCTTATGGCCGCCGTTTTGGTTCCTCTCTGCCTCCGCGGCTTCATGCAGGACGCCGAGCTTTCCCCAGTTAATCCTCAACTTTCCCCTGGTTCTGGTGCCACTTGAGACGTACTAGGAGAGCGTATTTTGATCCCAAACTTTGTCCTTACTGTCCCGTGCGGACTTCCCACTCTGCACACTTTGCCACTCAACCCCGACTGCTTCCAACTCACTTGTTGTCTTACCCGGGTTTACGACAGTAGACGCGTATAAGTCGACAGGATTATGATGGCGGACAGTGGACAAAGGACTATGGACGAGGACGGGGAACACTACGTGGACGCTTCTGAGGTTCCCGCCACTTTCATCCGACCCAGCGTGGCCAACTTGGTAAACCGACTCACCGAGGCCCTCCAAGAAGTGACGGCGTCACGTGCCTATGCCTCGCCTATGGCACCTTACGACGGGACTTATCCGGCGAAAAGCTTCTTTCGGCAACTGTAAGCCGTGCGAACGACATCGTGTACAGGTCTGCGAGGCTCCACGAGCTTGTCAAATGTGAGCCCCTGTCGCTCTTCGATGAGCTCAACTCGGCCTCCCGATCCTATTACCAGAACAAACATTTTTTTTTCTTTTATATTATTTAATTTTCATTAATTTTTTCATATCATTTTATTTGCTTTATTTTATATCTTTAATTATCATTGTGTGTTTTACTACTTTGACATTATTTTAACCCCCAATGTGAAATATTTTTCTAAATTAGAATGCCATCTTTTAATGTTACCCTTATCTTTATTACAATCATCTTCGTCAATGCCATCCATTTTTAAAATCAATCAAGCTATCACCCTTTTTATATTTGTATGCTATATTTCTTTGTTTTATTTTCCTATACCTCAACCACTCAGCCATTATAAACCATCCAAACCCCACCCTTATTATAAACATTTCATGTTACTATTATCATTAGTCATTATATCTTAGAATATTGAATCCCCTCATCAATCATTTATATTATTAAATTTAGAGTATTTTTTCATCTCTGTCATCACATATAGATTTTAAAACTTTACAATTTCGAACTTTTAAATATCATGTGATTTAAGACGAATAATCCTTTCAATAATTATAATTTCAATAATTATCTATTCGTTATTATAAATAACATTTGAGTTTATTTCAACAGTATACAATTTTTTTATTACCTCAAGATCGTCTATTTTCTGATATCCTTATTTCTATTAGATCAATAGTATTATTCCTTTTTGACGCCTCTCTCTATCTCTATCTCCCAAACCTATCTTCCTATATCACTTAGTAACACCTCCTTAACCCATTTCCTCTCAACCTCATACAGTCTCCCATAGGATTCCTGTTGCCAACCATTTTTTAAAATTAATTCATCTATTGGACCATCCTTCCTCGGTATACAATTCCAGATAACGAGTTCAGGAAATCCAATGATTCTTTCTTTTTTTTATCCATCACCCGACAACATCATTCATTACATTCAACAATATCGGGTTGTTCAATCATCAATGGCAACAGTACCCTTTACCTTCCACAATCCTCACCTTTCCTATTTCCTACAGTCAAGAGTCTCTTGTTCGCCAAACAATTTTTTTTATATATTTATTTTTTTATTCAACCTGCTGGCTCAACCTTCCTCACTGTACATTTCCCTAAAGTGAGCTAAGGCGACCAGTTAGAGTTTTTTTTTTTTTTCTCTCAACGCTCGGATTATCATTACAACTATCATTTTTACCATTTTATTACTATTTTTTTCCATTTTCATCCGAGCTCAATCATCATTGGTAACAGAGCAACTATTGACTGCACCTTTCCCATTTCTCCACTTTCAACTTACCTACCTCCCCCGTCTGATCTAATGTTGATTATGGAACGTCTTGGGAGTTGGGTCAATGAAAACAATACCTCACTTACACAGGCACGTATTGCATTGCCGAACGCCATTGCAAGAATCAACTCAGACTTCCTCTCTTTTTACCACTGCGTCACTCTAAACCTTAAGATATCCCTTATAAGTTTACTTGCAACATTTCACTACTTTTGATATGTTCGCTTTCCTTTTTTTTTCTCTCTCTCTCTCTCACCATGTGAGACGTCTCTGAAATTATAATTATGAAAAATAAAAACAAACCATAATGGCATTTCAATTTATTTACCACTTTTGACTTTTCCAAACATCGTCAATTTGCGTTTATAAGCATTGCATCACGTGGGGAACACACTAACTTAAATACTTACTATATTTTAAATCTTATTCATTTATATTTTTACGATCCTTGATGTGTGCCATTTTATATTGTAGAATCAATCCATATATTTTTGGATATTTCTTTTACATTATGATACTTTTTTCCTTCCATCCCTAAACAGCTAAAACTATTAGCCAACCTATATAAACATCATCTGAAACCTTATATTATTTGACATTATTTGTTTTATTTTCCATGGCCTACGTCTAAGATAATTTAACTTTAAAAATTTTGTTTCAACAGTGACGCCTTTCTACCAACTGTCCCTTCTCATATCTTGATCCTTCCAACTCTGCCTTCCATACTTCCCTCGTCTCATGATCCTTTTCCTTAGGCCTTCTATGCCTTCGTTCTAACCACCCCTCGTCCATCGCAGAGTTCCTGTTCGCCGACTTTTTTTGTTGTTGTTGATTTGCCCAAGTGGACTACTCCTTCCTCGCCATCCCATCCTGATGGTGTGTTCAGGAAAATCCATGGCTTATTATTATTTTTTTAATTTACACCCGGTTCACCATCCCAGCATTCTTCATTTCACTTTTTTTTTCTCAAACCTGGGTTAAATCAATCAATGGCAACAGTCGAACCCTGTTTTCACAATCTACCTCCATCCTCTAACCTCTTCAACGGTTCCTGAGACTCCTGCTCGTCAACAATTTTTTTTTTATGATTCATCGACCTGGTACACTCTTCCTCCCCATGTTAACTCCACACGGAGAGCTTGAGTAACCAGCGAGATATTATTTTTTCTCACGCTCGACCCATCGCCATCATCAGCATGATGCGCCCACTCATTTTTCTTTTACGTTTATTTTTTATCTGGTCGAGCTCAATCACCGACAACTGCGCAGCTCCTGAGACTCCCTCTCTTTTTAACCTCTCTCAGCCAGCTTTTCTTTCCCATATTCTCCCATTACCTACCTCTCCTTCGATCTTCACGCCTTTTGCCCATCTGATCTAATGCTACTTACAGGGAATCTTGAGATTGCTGAAACCTGAAAACAATACTTCGCTTCTAAGCTCGTATTGCAGGGCAGGACTCCTGAGATGTCCTTTGCAGAAACCAATTCAGACCCTCTTCCATTACCCTTCACTGCGTCACTGCCTAACTTATTGCTTAAGTCAATTTTCTTTTATATTTTATATTACTTTTATAATCTCTACTTCTCCTCGTTCCTGTATTACATCCCTGAAACTATGTTGTAAATACTCATGGCACCTTAAGTAACAAAAAACGGTAAATAGTATACCTAACTTTCCCAAATATTTACCCTCGCTATTGTGTGTGTTTACTTTAAATTTATCCTTCCTATGTACTCCTTATATATATTTCTTGTAGTTTTATATTATTATATCAATGTATCACCACTTAGAAACAAGGAGTTATAGGGCATCCAATTTACCCACCGCATGTTCCAAGTTTGTCGATAGAGGACTGGTTCCAAGCTGCGCAATATATAGAAGAGCATCTAACGGGCCAATCTCTCCCAACCTCCCGTCTGAATCACCCTCATCCCAGTCACGCTTAAAGCGTCGAAAACTACGATGTCAGATCGGTTACCCGAGGTTTGTCGCTATGCCCCTGGCTTTACGACTTTGGCAACTAAATCCCCCACCTAGCACAAAGTTCACCTGATACCTCTCCGTTCCCTCTCATGAGGAGAAAATGTGTAGGCTTTTTGGTCTGATCATAACCTCCCGCAATCTTCCAGTCTGAGAATCGAGACATGATCATTATCTACGACCCTTAGAATTCAAGTTGATATAATAAAATAAAGTAATTACTTTTATTCAAATAAAAAATATATACTTATACTCCTTTAAAAGGAGGCCTAACAAAAGGAGCGGATATCTTCCTATTAATAGAGTTGTACAGTCCTGTGAGGCTACCGATCCTAACAAATAAAGAAATAAACAAATCTCTCTCTCTCTCCCCATTATCTTTATTTTTATTCTAGTAACTAATTTTTGTGCCTCAAATTATTTCCCATTTAATAGGTTTGCTAGCTTTTCGCTCCATTATATTTCACTCCCCTAATCAAACCTTTCTCACCGGGGGCACATTCTATCGTCATTTAAACAATGTGATATGTAAGTAATAAAGTATGACGTCTTTTCTAGTCGTCTCAAAGTGACACCAGCTTGCCACCGGACACCCGGGGGATCCAGGGAGGGACAAAAAGGGGCGTTGGTCCGGATGTTGACAGTTAGTTCGGTCACAGTGGATATTTCGGACAGGCCCGCTGAGTCTAGCTCCGTTGTCACCTCACGGCGGCCCTCGTGGCCGCCGTTTTGGTTCCTCTCTGCCTCCGCGGCTTCATGCAGGACGCCGAGCTTTCTTCAGTTAATCCTCAACTTTCCTTTGGTTCTGGTGCCATTTGAGACGTACTTGGAGAGCTTCTTTTGATCCCAAACTTTGTCCTTACTGTCCCGTGCGGACTTCCCACTCTGCAGGCCTTGCCACTCAACCCCGACTGCTTCCAACTCACTTGTTGTCGTACCCGGGTTTACGACATATATTTTTTTTTATTTAAATATTTTCAAATATATATCTATATTACTTTTATTTCATTAAGATTATAATTGCGAATCCTGGTATAGAATAAATTATATCTAAAATTATATATTTACAAAACATAAAGAAATAAGGATAACCCAGGCCCCTGGAGCGCAAGAAACGCCAACTGCCCGGATACAAAACATATATTCCCTCTATAATTAATATAATTATAATTTTAATATATAATTATATATGAAAAATAGTACAAATATGTGATATTGTAATGGGATAAGGTGCATAAATTGAGAAAAAGGCATCTCCTTATCGTGCAACTGAAAATTGCTGATGGCTTGCGCCATCTATCGGAATAAATAATTGATTAATCAAGAATGGGTATTTGGCCAATTCTGGAATAATTAAAAATCAACGAGAATAGTCGATATTTATTCCGATAGATGGCGCAAGCCATCAGCAATTTTCAGTTGCACGATAAGGAGATGCCTTTTTCTTAATTTATGCACCTTATCCCATTACAATATCACATTTGTACTATTTTTTCACATTGTGTCACGGGGTCACGCAATTCTGGCCTTAACTACCCTTTTCATGATTTTTCAGGATGCCTTAATGACCAAATTTTTGATCGTTGAGGTACAGCTTGCACCACGCTGATGAGGGCCAACAGCCCGAAACGCGTCCGTGGTTAGCTTTTCTTGATTAATCAAGAATGAGTATTTGGCCAATTCAGGAATAATTAAAAATCAACGAGGATAGTTGATATTTATTCCGATAGATGGCGCAAGCCATCAGCAATTTTCAGTTGCACGATAAGGAGATACATTTTTCTTAATTTATAATTATATATATTTATATGAAAAAACAATAGAAAAAAATAATTTAAAAAAAAAAGTGGGTCAGGTGTTGATATTAAAAATAAAGAAGGCATTTCCTGACCACGAGCACATGTGCTTTTTAAATGGCAGAGCGCCATCTAGTGGAGCAAAAATAAACTAAACGTTCGTGAATGGCTTTTCTTGATTTATCAAGAAATTGGGTTGGCCAAATATTACGGAGCAAGCTAAATATAAACGTTTATTTTATTTTTACTCCACTAGATGGCGCTCTGCCATCTAAAAAGCACATCTGCTCGTGGTCAGGAAATGCCTTCTTTATTTTTAATATATTTATATATATATACCCTATATATAACCTATATAATTATAATTTTCAAAACAATATATATTTTGAAAATTAATTTTATATACTTGTATATATATTATACTTTTGCTAAAAATATTTTCTGTAAAAATGTTTTACATCTATATATGATTTCAATAGATTTCTCAAGTCTTAATATAGTTAGAAAAAGTATATAGGGAAAATTAAAAAATAAATATACAACACAATAAAATAATCTACAATTTTAAGCCCCTTTTTATAAAAAAAAAGCTCTTCAAAAATCCTATTTGACATTTCATTTACGTAAAAAAGAACGCTTTGGGAGATTTGGAAAGGGAAGAAAAACTATTTGAACTAAACAGTTTTCCATTTTCTAACAAATTGTTAAAGGGATTGACGTATAAAAAACACTAGTACACATTCAAATTGCTAAAGGAGGACAACTCTCGCCTAAGTAAATAACTATAATTTATAATAAAGTCCATGCTAACTTTTAAAATTAGAAAATCAACAATATTTAATTTTTTTTCTAAAAATGAGGGGTAAGAGATAAGGCTTTATTTAAAAAATTCCCAAAAGAACCAATCGGATTGGAGTTCTTTCAAAAATATTCTTCAATCTGAAATTTAATAGAAAATTCAACTCAACCCTTTTCTGGACGAATTAAGATATAATTTATAGTAATAAATTCAGTTGGCAATATTATTCCTTTTATTGGAATTTGACTGAGCATTTAATGTGTTTAATATTATGGATTTTTTTTAATGTTCAAGCGGATGCTAATATAATACTTCCTAATAATATTGTATTCAATAATGATTTAATTACAAATTTTAAACATTATAGCCGTATATAAGTATTTATAACTTTATAACAAAATAAGGTGTATTTTATCATTTAGGAAAAAACTATATACAATGTAGTTTAATAGGTACTGGTTTTTAAAGACGAATGGCGTTGCTGAAGCAATTTGTTGTTACTGCAATTCGCTGGCATTCTTTAAACGCGAACGTGACAAAATGTCGCGCTGATTCATGGGATTGTTTTGCTTTGGCGGCCTTCTCTGTGAGTCATCCCACGTTGTTTAGGCTAAGTTGGGGAACGTGCTGTATATTTCAACGATTCGCTTTCTGATAGGAAAACAGATTAAGAAATAAACCAAAGCGCTGGATGCCGATTATATGAACCCTCTCTTCACCCAAGTCTACAGTGAGATTTTGGTTTGACGGATTTTAAAGAGGGCGGGTTTCAATAGAGGACCACCCAAGACGTCCAGCAGATACCGAGGAAATCCAGGGTTATGTCTCTCAGATCGACCAATCAAAGTGTGTGAAGTAACAGAGGTGTATCAACGGCATTCTATATGAAAGTTTGGGGATAAATGAATGCCACGATTGATCACGTTTTTGACAACATGTAACTTTCAATTTCAAAACGCAATAAAAGAAGAAATACAAGTCGGAGAGAAGAGATTCTTTCATAAGAGGACGATCGTACAAAATTTCGGGCAAGACGCCCTCCATTGTACCCGTTAGAAGGGCGTCTTTCCCGAAAGCTTCTCTCGTTCTCTTTTAAAAGAAGCTCTTCTCCACGACTTGTCTTAATTCAAAGCGCAGTGTTAGGAACAATTTGAGCGGGATCCAATGGATGCATCGAGTTGTGGCTGTCGATGAAACCTGCAATCATTATTACAGCCAGGAAATCAAGTTATAATCAAAACCATGTATTGCTCTCGATAAATATTCTCCAGAGAAGGCGACGAAGATGTCCCATCTGTCGGAAAATTTACGTTAGCGATTTACTGGTATATGGAGGGCGTTATTCTCTTAGATTTCTTAGAAGGAACACTATCACTGTACAATACTATTGGACCACTTCGACAAGAAATTGACGGAAACATAGACTGATTTAGTTTAGAAATAAATGCTTTTTCACCATAACAATTTTCCAGCACATTCATCCGGAGTTGTCGCATTCAAACTGCATGAATTACTGCAGCACCTCCGTATTGGTTTGATCTGAAACGGGGGTTTTTTTTTTTGACACCTCGACAATTTCTATTATTTGAAGCGATTTGAAAAATGGGAGGGACGTTGAGAAAAGTGATTATTCCTCAAAAGGAACTATGTTGAAAATATATAAGTCGATTTTGAAAAAAAAAAAGCGTTTTCATTCCGATCACGGGTATTTATTAAACCGCCTTTATTGAATATTTCAACATTAAAATTGTCAGTTACCTTTTCTTAAAAACGTTATGAAAACAACTTATATTTCGTAAAATTGCTAGTTAATATCGCGCATCAACGTAATTTCCTTCTAAATAAAAATGTGAACACACATCTATGCTAATTATAAACTATTTTTTAAATAAGTAGGGTGAAAAAGTTACAAAATAAAAGTAAATATTTTTTTAAAATCCTATTAAAATCCAAATGTTATTAAACTTCAAAAATTTTTTTTATTATTATTATAATTATTGTGCAGAACCAAAAATATACACAAAAAAAAAAAAGAAATTGAACTTATTACAATCAAAAATTTCCTTCATTAAATTGAAAATGTATTTCTAATAAATATTTCAGAAATAATTCATAGAAGCGAAGCGAGCAAGGAGACTTCGCTAAAATGTGTTTCAGAAGTAAGACTAAATAAATGTCCAGACGAGCCTAAATGCACGTACTGCCGCCATTTTGCCAACGGCCATTCAGGCCTCAGCACGTCCAAAGTGGCGTCTTTCACCCACTTGATACCCAATCAATACCCACTCTTAACTCTGAAAAACTTTCCAACTTAAAAGTTCGACCTGCCACAATTTTATTCTAAAAGATAAATTTTACAATACAATAAATATTTCATAATATATATTACGTAAAATTATGTTTGTATATTATATACAGTCATTATGTTAATGTCTAATTTATGAATAAATATATATATGTGAATATATATATATTGATATTATCATAATTTTAAACGTATATATATAATATAGTCAAAATAGAATATTTTATATAAAAATATTTAGTTTTTTAAATATAATATTTATAAATTATGTCATTTATATATATAATTCTATTAAAAATATATATATAAATTATTTATAAATGACATTTAATTTCTATTCGTAATATAGTTCATTTAAATTTAGCGCAAATTATTAAATTTAAAATGAATGTATTTTCTCATAAAAATAATTAAATAATAGTCCATTCAAATAAACGAAAAATTCGATATTCCATTTACTCGTTTAATCGTTAATCTCTCTTTTAATAAAAATAAATGAGAGCATGGAAGAAATGTTTAATTTGAATCAAAATTAAAATACATTTTAACGAAGCACAAAACGATTGTGTTGGATATTAAATAAATTAATTGTTAGTTTTTATGGAGAACTTATTGGAAATAGGGTTATAGTGAGGGGGAAATGAGGGCTTTCAACTGGCCATCACCATCTCCAACTAAAAGGGGTATTAATATTCGAGAAGCCTAGAGCTAACAGCCTGCTACTTTAACCCTATCCGTATTCAATTCTAACGACATGTTTGCGTGATATCGCATTTTGGCGCCTGCTTTCCACGTTAGTGGCTTTTAAAGCTTTACTATTGGTTTACATCCATCTTTTCCAGTTTATTATGACAAATAGGTAGAATAATATTTACAATTAGAAACAATATAATTAATTTATGACAATTTTACCACTTTAAAATCCTCGTTAGCTCTTTATTTAGGCAGGAAATTTTGATATAGTCAAATTTAAAACTTGTAAAATTCTATGAATTTATACTTTTGTTTTAATGATTATTTATATATTAACAATTTTACTACAATTAAAAATATATAATTTAATTATGATTACTATTTTAATTGATGCTTATTTTGAATTATATATTTGTTTTTCTTGTGTTTTTAAAATGCATTACCATATGAAATTATGTTAAAAGTATATACTTACTCTTTCAAAAATTCGAGGTTTTTTTTTGTTACATTTACTATGATCAACTTATTCCTTGATAACCACGACTATGCTATTGATTTTTATGAAAATCATATATTTTATACTATATATGCTTATATTATTCTAAATATTATCTCGATGTTCTCTCTCTTTCGTAAGATTCAATGATAATTAAGAAAAATAAACGTCTGCTACTGAAATGTTGGCTCAAATATAAATTATTTTCAATTAAAATGTATAAAATAAACAATTAAATTATTGATAATTAAAAATTTTGAAAATTTTATTTCAATTCAAGGGTCCTTTAGGGACACTTGGGCTGACATATATGTATGTTTCTACAGTTATCTATGTTGTTATTATATAAATTTTGCCTTTAAAAAGGTAACCGAATATTTTCAAATAATTGCACTATAGTTTTAAAAGCTACGGTAACAAGTAAATACGCTACCATATAATGGGCCCATGTTGAATGTAAGAATACTCTATGAGATATCGTAATTTAAAAACTCACAGACACGAAAATCTTTAAGAGATTTTGTTTCAGAGTTAATATAAGCCTAAATAAGGAAGAATTTAAATACAAAAATCATTCATACACACGCGAGAAATCATTTTATTCAGGCAACACACACATTGTAATTAATAATCATACACTAATTAAAAAATTAAGTAAACTAATAAGAAATATTATTTCATTTTTGTACTTATTTTTTCATATATTTTTGCACTTTTGGCCTTAAATATACATTCTTCTGTATTCCGGATAGAATCTAGGAGCAGGTTTTTTAGTCGTTAAGGTATAGCCTTTATCACACGTTGTTGAGGGCCAACCGTTTGAAACGTGTTCATGGTTGGCTTCTCTAGATTAATAAAAAAAGGTATTTGACCAATATTCTGGGATAAAGATAATAAACATTGGGTTGATATTTGGTTAGATATAAGCCATCAACAACTAGCCGCTATTTCCTTAATTTAACCAGCTGATTACAGTTAATTTCGTCGTTCTACTCGTTTTCATTAAGTAAATATTCATATTTTTAATAAACCAACTCGAGAACACATTGGAATAAGGAGAAGTATTATATAGTCTGGTTTATAAGCATGGTCAGGCTAGGCACGACCAGGTTGGCTTACAGCTAGAGAATGAATGCGAATGTAAAAAATGTCCCCATGCAAATTCCTTGTTACCCATCCATTTAATTTGCACACGACCAAGCAATATTTGTCTCTGCGACGCACAATATTTGCCTGTCCCACGGTCAGCGGTCCTTCTTTGGCTGGCCGCGTGACCAAATGTTTGTGGGCTGGGTACAATGGCGACTCGAATTTGTTGACCCTGGCTGTGATTTGTCGTGGAATGTCCCGGACTGGGGGAACACGATACAGAAAATCACCAAGTGGGCGAAGATCTACGATCCATCAAGCGCTATGTTTTTTTTTTTTTACCGCGGCCAAAATACCTTGAACAGGTTTTCAGACAATGTACCATGGTACCCTGATACCTCATGGCACCCAGATACTTCATGGTAACCAGTTATCCCATGGTACTCGAATGGTATCCAAACGTCCCAGACATGGTAACCAGACACTTCATGGCACTGAGACTTTTCAGACATGGTGCCCAGACATGATTTCTTTTTCTTCCTTTTTTGATTCCAGGACGGGTCTTTGTAAGAAGAGATGCCTTAATAAAGGGCTTCTGTTGTTTATAAAACTAAGGGAAAAGTTTTCTGATTTAAGATTAATAAGTAAATTATTATATCAAGGCGCGGTTTCACAGAGCAAATATACGTTAAGACGACAATGTCACAACACAATATAACTAAGATATTTACAATAGATAACCAACAGACGTGTCACGTGGACAGCGGTGTGCAACTGTGGCTGCTTCAGGTATAATGATGTAGAGGGACAGCCGTTTTTAAAATTTCACAAATATTTCACAATATGATGGACCTATGTTAGACTCGTGGGTATTTGAAGCTACAAAACTTTCATACATAAATAAGATTTACCACGTTCGATGAATTCAAACTTTGGATCCATATCGTGAGTTAGACAGTCGCCTGAAGCAGAATATTCAGCCGATCTTTCGAGCATTTATTCCATTTTACAGTGGTAAAAATGTATCCCTAAGGAAGGGCAAAAATACTCGAAAAACTCGGCTGAAAAAAAATCTTACAAGAAATTCTTCGCCTCACCATTTTGTTCCTTGATAATATAATGACTTGCCGTTTGAATTGGAAAGATAGGGTATTATGCCTAATTGAATCTTGCCTCACATGTTATACGCCGCACCCTTTTGGGCACTTGATAAAATAAATGTAGTTGACCAAGTTCAGAACATATTTCAAAGACGTTACCTGAATTTACCAGAATATACTCCGGGCTTTATGCTGAGAATGGAGTGCGTATGAGTATTATACCTAATTGTTGGCTGAGTAGGACTTGAGGAAGACGTCGGTTTTTAGAATACCATCCTGATAGGTCGATGGTTGTGTTGTACGCTCTTGTTGACTCGTGGGATAACACCATAGAATGAATTGATCAATCACCTTGATATCATATTTTTATTTTACAGTAGTTCAGAAAGGTATCGAGAAGCAATTTAATCAACACCTCGATGATGAAGGTCAAGTAGCCAGAAACACCAACGTTCTTGATTCATCAGAGAAAAGTGTATTATGGATTATTCTTGGACACAAATATTAAATATTTAGTTTATATGTATTCCGAAAGATGTAGCAAGCCATTAGCAACTATCAGGCTTGCATAATTATACCCAACAATTAACAAAATATAATTAAAAATTTGATCATTATAGTGTATTGCCGCCTTTGCTCGTTTGCAAATATCAGATACACACATATGGCTTTATTAAGACTACCGGTCTTATACATATTCATCGAGCTTCTATACACCAGGAAGCACAGAACCCAACAACAACCTCCAGGTCCGACGCATGTACAGTGGCCACACCGTGCATACGTCAAGGTTAGCGTATAACTGAAAAGACGAGTGTGGAATCAGCCGCGTTCTAGTCTTCGTTTTCCTCGTCCAAATGGACAACGACATTCGGCGAATCCGTTTACAAATATCAACCTTAGAGCTGACCGCACAATAGATGAGGCGGCTGGAAGATATAGAACATCAATATCTCGAGAGATCAGTTGCGAAAGAATACAATTTAATATGCGCCTTAATGCTCATATGGTTCCATAAAATCAATCTATTCTTGCACAGTTATCATATATCAGATATGTTAGGAACGGCTGATGAAGCGTCTGTCCTCCATGTTAGGAGCGGCTTCTTCCGAGGAAGGTGATGGCCGGCATGCGCCCTCGGGCTAGATCTTTTGATCGACAGATATCACCAACTGATAACCAAATATCCTTTAGGATATCCTGGTCTTTACAGCACTAATACTTGGGGATATCCACCGGTGCACAGAGGAGGCCCTGGAGTGGATTCGTCACCTCGACATTCCACTCTAGAGAAACTTGCCAACATTGTTGTATTGTGCTGTAAAAAACAATATCATACGCAATATATATATATATATATATGATAATTTAAACCAATAACCCTATATTATGTAATACGTATAACAAGCTTGTCATGTTGTATATAGAACTAATTATAAACTAACTAATTATACGCATAATTGACATGTCTCCTTGCACCACCATATGTAATGTACTGAGGATGAATAAATAAAATATAATAGATTAAAAGCCAAGTTAAAAGCAAGATTGAGAGATCCCAAAGTAACTTCTAAAGATAGATTGTTAGCCGACAGGTAGGCGCCAGACTCGAATATCATCGACACGTGCATGACCCAATTCTCTTAGTCAGAGCGGTCGTATAAAAAGGCCGCGTAGCAACAGCCAGTTCAGTCCAGTTCCCCATCAGCGTCACCCCTTGCCGGTTGTCTCCAAGTTCACCCTCATTCACCATGTAAAACAGTAAGGAATCTTCTATCTCCATCTTAGCTTTTGGCTCGACTTTTTATCTATTCAAGGAACCTTCTACAACGTGTCGCTTCGTTTTGTGTGTGTCCTTACCACCCATCGCTCAACAACCACGACTGCACGACTGCTTCTAGCCAACATGCCGCACTGCATTCATCTAACAGCATAAACTACTACTACATTTCAACATTATTACAGATAGTCGACAGGATCCCTAATCACAGATAAGGATCCCAACATAATATCACAGAGAGTCGACAGGATTACCACAACGAAGGAGACCACAACGAAGAAGGTAAAGACTGTCCAGATAGATAGAAGAGCCAAGAAGCAAGATGGAGGAACAAGCACGCCAATCCAACGAAACGACCAAGCAATCTTCCCCTCAACGACACAGCCGAACAAGCTTCTACAAGCTCTACAAGACGCCTTCCACGTCATCAGGACAACAACCAAAGACCAAGTCTCCTGACTGAACAATCATAAAAACTGTGAGTTTTTAAAAATCTACTTAACTCTTTCTACATGCTAACAACTTGATTTTCCATAAATATAATGTTTATTTTTACTGTAATTATTTTTAAATCAAACTTTACCATTTTTATAGCATTTCAATTCAAATTTTAAATCTTGTACACCATCATTTATCAATTTTTACTTTATTTTAAGCAACTTATAAATTTTAATTCATTACTTGCAATCTTACAGTTTAAAAAAAAATCATATTATATTTAAATTACTCGAATCATAATTCTAAACTTATTTGTGTGTTTCTCTTAATACCTTATTTTTATACCAAAAAACACCAATGTCTTAATTAAATACACAAAACTTTGCAAAAAATCATTGTTATGTTCACTATTTTATGTACACGCCCCATTCAAATGATAAGTCACTATCATGCCATTGCCCTTTTACAAGTATAATTTTCACACTAACATAAGCAACGATTTAAAAAATATATTCAAATTTTAATAAACATAGGTGAAACGCATTTTTTAAAAAATACAAAAATCGAAAGATACACTATCTTCAAAAGCACAACTAGAAATGTAACTGTCCTTCCCCAAAACAAGTTAAAAATTCCAACATAGCTACACTCCTTCGTCCTTTTCTTTTTACATGCATAATTATTAATAATTCACACATCCCTCGGAACGAACTTCAACACATTCCCACCTTACTTTCTCCAATTGGCCACATCTATTAACGCGCGATTTAACACGTCCAATTTCGAGCCACACGAGCTCCATATCGTCGCGAACACAAAGATTTCGCAATAAACATACCACCTCTATAACAATCTGAAAATTCTCGATGTGTTTCGTACAACAACCACCCATGACTAATAAATTTGTTATATTCGGAAACTAGATAGATGCTGTACCCAAAAACGAAGACTTCACGTGGCACCTTTCCATACAACACCCACTAGTGTTACACAGCCCACCACAACAATTTTCTCACTTAACAGGCCCAAGACGCCTTCATGCCTGTGACACCTCACCAAAGCGTGTCTACGTTGAAGTCGCACTTTTATTCACATCTAAACCTGACATCATTGAATAACATTTTTATTAAGTCCGCAACATCGTCGAGACACAACGCTTGCGAACACCGAGAAAACTATATTTTCAAATAGACAAGTACCACTGTGCTGAGAGGGAATTTTCTTCCAGCCCGCAGGGTGACTCACAAACATCAATAAACAGTTGCAGCGGCATCAGGTTAACATGACACCTCCAATTTATTAGGCCGTACCTTGGCACAGCAGAATGCTAGATTGTCGTGTCCACCAAATAACCTGTCAATTATCAACTGATTGACTTACCAATCATTACCCAATTTACTTATTAATTTGAACTTTAATATTGAAATATCATAAAACTTTATATCTTCAATTATCATCGTGTGTTTTACAACTTTTACATTATTTTCACGCCCAGTATGGAATATTTTTTTCTAAACTAGAACGCCATCTTTCATAATGTTAACCCTTTATTGTTATATATTACAATCATCTTCGTCAATACCATCCAATGTTAAGAATCAAGATCGCTCCCCGTCTGGTCTCACATAATATAATCGGGAAGATCTGGCAAAGACCAACTTCTCAGACCGGACCAAAGCGACATAGGACCACATTGCCTCCCCTTAGGTCAAACTAAAGACACCAATAATCTTGGACCTACACCTAGACATTGTGTGAATATGTTCCTTTCTTTTTTTTTTTTCTCTCAGGAACGAATATTTTTTTTGTTTTCTTTTAACTTTTCTTCAAAAGAGACATTTTTTTGCTCCATTTGTTACTACTTAACATTTATCTAATTATTATATCTTTTATATTTTGCTAATTCATTATTATGTCTTTTATATATTACTAATTCTAATTATTATATCTTTTATATTTTGCTAATTCATTATTATGTCTTTTGTATATTACATGTTTGATTTTATCCCCTTATACTGTTGTTATCCGCAATCATATTTCTATTTTTTTTATTCACTATATTTTTGTTTAAATAACTTTATTATATGACAATGTTTATCATCAACTATCGGGCATCTACAACAATCGTTTTCAACAATCATATTCTTTAACTACTTCCCTATACTTTTTTTTTCACTACCTATTTCAGCCATTGCTTCGAACCATAGTAGAAACGACAGCACTGCTTGACAATTTTTCTTTTGATTTCGTAATTCAACAAACTCTTTGTAAACACCGTTCCCCAGAAGTACAAGTCTCGACTTTTTGGTCTGAACACGTTTCAAAAGTTTATTTCAATCATCCGCAGAGCACATCACCAACGCATGCACAAAGCGTTCACATTTTTCAATTTTCAATTTTTTTCAGCTCTAGCGGACCACAATCAACCTTTGATTTCAAGTCAAGTCAGACAACTTACTGTCGCTACAACAATTCTACTTATCGCATGGCTCTACCACCCCTTTCAAGCATATTAATTATTTTTTTTCAACAACTTTTCAACCCAATAACCCTACAATTGTGACAAAGCACTGTAACCTTATACAGGATCGCAGGTGAAACATTGCCTAGGAAGACGCACAAGTCTATATCCTCGCTTTGCACCTGGATCTCAGTATTTGATTGTCTGTGCAACACTTACAATTGCATATTCTTCAACCCCCAACCCTTTCCAACGCCCGCCAACAATCTCTTAGAACATCATCATTATTTTTTAGCAAACAAAGGTTTTATCTACAGTTCTCTTTTATAATGAATATCATAACTTTTAAATTAAACATAAGTTTTATTTTTATAATTTTCAGATATAGCCAAATAAACATCTTGTATAGCCCTTTACCCTCACAGTTTTAATTAATTAAAAGAAATTTTAATTACTTACCTGTGTTAGAGAGGCTTTACCCGCTTAAACCCGGATAAACCCTTTCACTCCCGGGGCCCATCTATGATAATTTAAACCAATAACCCTATATTATGTAATACGTATAACAAGCTTGTCATGTTGTATATAGAACTAATTATAAACTAACTAATTATACGCATAATTGACATGTCTCCTTGCACCACCATATGTAATGTACTGAGGATGAATAAATAAAATATAATAGATTAAAAGCCAAGTTAAAAGCAAGATTGAGAGATCCCAAAGTAACTTCTAAAGATAGATTGTTAGCCGACAGGTAGGCGCCAGACTCGAATATCATCGACACGTGCATGACCCAATTCTCTTAGTCAGAGCGGTCGTATAAAAAGGCCGCGTAGCAACAGCCAGTTCAGTCCAGTTCCCCATCAGCGTCACCCCTTGCCGGTTGTCTCCAAGTTCACCCTCATTCACCATGTAAAACAGTAAGGAATCTTCTATCTCCATCTTAGCTTTTGGCTCGACTTTTTATCTATTCAAGGAACCTTCTACAACGTGTCGCTTCGTTTTGTGTGTGTCCTTACCACCCATCGCTCAACAACCACGACTGCACGACTGCTTCTAGCCAACATGCCGCACTGCATTCATCTAACAGCATAAACTACTACTACATTTCAACATTATTACAGATAGTCGACAGGATCCCTAATCACAGATAAGGATCCCAACATAATATTACATATATCAGATGAAATGTTCCATATCTTACCATCAAGCCACACACATGCACGCGTCGCTTACACACACACACAGACACTATAATATAAAGAATTAAAAACATAAAACCAAAATGATTAGGAAATACAACCTTAAATAAAATATATTTTAAAATATATAAACCAATTGCCAAAATTAATAATATCTTAAGTGTGCAACAATAAATGAGAAAAGAAGATATCGCGAAATTCGAACCCAAAGTCGTTTGAATAACACTTTATCGATTTTGATGGGAATTTTCCAGGGAGGATATCTATCTATCTATATATATAAAAATGAATGTTTGTATGTTTGTCTGTTGGTTGGTCTGTATGTCCGGTATACAAATTCGCAGTAGTTCACTAATTCAAACCAAAATTTCAATACATAGGTAAAAAATAACGAGGATGACGATAGGCCATTTTAAAAAATATATAAATCAATTATTAAAACTATATATTCAAATTATTCTAAATAGCTCACGAGCAGCGCCCTCGAGAACGCGGTGGAACTGATGGCGGGGCGCGCCCATTGGCCGCCTGCGAGCACGTGGCTTCCCTGTGCGCGCGCATGCGCCGGGAAGCCACTTGCTCGCCGGCAGCCGACGGGAGCAGTCACTTGCTCGCCGGGAGTCAACGGGCGCAGACATTTACTCGCTGGCAGCCAACGGGCACATGTTTAATGTGTTTGAATAATACATTTAATCATGTAAACCCGGGCGTTGCCCGGGTCATTCGTCTAGTTGGTCTATAAAAATAAAAGTCAAAACTAGACGCCATCTATTGACCTTCAGCCCAAACTAATGGCCTCAGGTCGGTGACAAAGCCACAACACCAGCGTTGGAAAACTGATAAACGTCCACCTAGAGACCAAGTTTTGACTTTTATTTTGACGAGAGAGGTTTTAGTTCGATTTAGTTCTTCAATGTAACGACTGTGCTAATAAAGCATGCTCGCTTTATTACCTTTAAGCTGATTGGATGGCTAAAGTCATGTGACAGTAGAGAACCAATCAACAGGCGAATAAACTGGATACCATATATACCTATTTACATCACACGATTAAGGCGAATATTAGAGTAGAAATATCCATATTTTATTTATACAACGCCTATATACACGTTTTTAATTCTGTGCTTAAACTCTATAAGATAGTAACTCTATCTCCCTCTATAAGAATATAATTTAAAAATAAAATACTTAAAGAAAGAGAAGAATACTTAAAATAAATATACAGCATTTCCTAAATTCACTACGGATAAAAAAAAAATCAGCATACGATATACTTAAAAAGAAATGAAAATTATCGATATTTAGAAAAAGTAAAAATTTTAATCTGTGAGCATAAAATGTGCAGCGATCACAGAGTAGCACAGTGTGGCCCAATATTTCCGCAATATTCAAACTCTAGGATATGAAGAATTCCAAATCCGCGTCAACGTGGATTTACGTGTCAATTTTTTACTTTTTATTTATTCGTCTCTTTTTCTCTGGTTTTTAAAAGGAGAATTTCCATATAGTTCTAGCAAATATACATTTATGTGTTCCATATAGATGTTTTTAATTCTTTTATTTATATCTAGAGTAAAAAAAAAAAAAGAGTAAGAGTTTTTAGTATAGTCTGTTGTCAAATTTTATTTATTTTTAAATCATAAAAAATATATATGCGACAATATTATTGGTGTTATTTACATATATTTTACATTTGTGTGGGTTTATTCTGTATATATATATATTATGTACGAAATATTATATATAATAATATAATTTTATAAATAGGTTTTTATATAACTGCAGAGTTTGATAACTAAACCCTATTCTCTATGAATTTAAATTAGTATTGATTGTGTTTTTGTGTGATGTGTTGTATATGTTGTGTTGTGTATGTTGTATGTGCTGTGTTGTGCTTGTTTTGTGTTGTTTTATGTGTGTTGTGTTTGTTTTGTGTTTGTTTTTATGTTGTGCGTGTTGTATTTGTTTTGTGTATGTTGTATGTGTTGTGTTGTTTTTTGTGTTCTGTGTGTGTTGTGTTTGCTTTGTGTTGTGTGTGTTTTTGTTGTATGTGTTGGGCTGTGTTTGTTTTTTATTATGTTGTGCGTGTTGAATTTGTTTTGTGTATGTTGTATGTGTTGTGTTGTTTTTTGTGTGTGTTGTGTGTGTGTTGTGTTTGATTTTTGTTGTGTGTGTTTTTGTTGTATGTGTTGTGCTGTGTTTGTTTTTTATTATGTTGTGCGTGTTGTATTTGTTTTGTGTATGTTGCATGTGTTGTATTGTTTTTTTGTTGTGTTCTGTGTGTGTTTTGTTTGTTTTGTGTTGTGTGTGTTTGTGTTGTATGTGCTATGTTTGTTTTGTATTATGTTGTACGTGTTGTATTTGTCTTGTGTTTTGTATGTGTGTTTGTGTACAACATAAAGGGAGGTTAATAAATCATAAAAATAGAATACACAACCCCACTTACAGTCTATAACGATCGCATACTACCAAAACTTGCATACAAATATACGTTCATACCTATAGTAAAAATATGCATACATATAAACACTCAAAAAAATTTACCTCTTAAGATTTTTTTTACAGACGGTTCTAAGGGTTCTACCATATCCGCTATAAATATGTTATAAAAAATCTATTAAAAATCATATCAAACTTTTTCCCAAAAGATAAGGGATAAGAGTTTCTGCATTTCCCTGATATAGAAGAAAATGATCCTTAGAAAGATGGCGGCTAGGGTAAAAAAAAAAAAGGCGGGAAAAGAGCAGCAGAAAAATAACAATCAGACGCCAAGGGAAAAGCCCGCCATAATCCAGACTTCCCCTCAGTACAGGCCTCCCCAGGGTCCCTGAAGACTTGACGCTACATGATCAAAAGAAATATTATTGTCGTCTGTAAAGATAATCCACAAGTGTCCCTCAGGCCACCCCTAGGTAGGTGTTAGCCATTTCTTGTTACCATGGGAACCCCCATTATGGCAAAGAAGCCGCTCGCATTCCAGCACCAGTCTAATGATGCTACAATCACAAGGGGTGCGAACCCCACCTTTAATTGATTGTTAGAGCCTGTTTCTTCTTCTGCTGCTGCTTTTTTATTTGTTTGTTTCTCTCATCGTGTGTTTTTCTAGCCGCAGACCTCTCTCACGCACCCATCCACGCGTAATTACATCATCGTCTGCTGAAATGGTTATTTATTTGAGCAGACGATTCTTATATTTTTCGTCTGTGAGAGATCTATTTTTAGAAGTTAATTTACATACTAGAGCATTAGTTAGAGCATATGTCGATGTAATCTAATTATTCTCTAAAGAATATGATGACCAAGCGTCAGATTTGCATATAACAATGAAAAAAAGGCCTAATATAAAAATAATTCTGAAATAAAACTCTGAAATAAATTTGTTTTCTAAAAAAAAAAAAAAAGTACAGTTAGATTTAAATTTTTAAAGAATTTTATTGACATCTCCGTAGTTGGTAAAAAAAAATATTATTAAAAGAAAAAGAAGAAGAAGAAACTTCCTGGAAATTGAACACGCAATCCTATATTTAATATAGAATTTCAATGGTCAATGCTTCTCTCTGAGTAAAATAAATTCTACATGCTGATTGACTGATTAAAGTCACCTGACAATTACATCCAATCAGAGCGAGAATAAAACGGCCATATAAACATATTGAAGGGTATCGTTAAAACGAGAAGATTTACGTAAAACGCGTTTGTTTTCTTTTACACATCATGAATCAGGAGCTTTCGGACATGCCTGTTCTTCACTAGGTAAGTTATCCAGTTGAAATGTCTATCTATATAAATAGGATGTCTGTCTGTCAGTCTGTCTTACACTGTGTCAATTCGGAAGCCGTTGGAAGTTGAGGCTTAATTTCTGGAGCGAATATTCATGATCTCAAACCAAACGCCTTAACTGATATGTCCCATTATATCTTTGAATGCCAACAAGATGGACGATTTCTTGAAAAAACCAGCCACTCTGGGATTGAAATCTGACGATACATAGACGAGGAAATAACGAACTCCTTCTCATGTAAGACTAGAGTGGGCAAATATATTATTCAATTTTTACAGAGAAGTTACTAAGAGAAAACAAGAAGACTTTCTATCCTTCTTTTCAGTTACCATTCTTTTCTTTCGCTTTCTTTGGAACGCTTAACGATTTTGCGTGTCATCCTTGCGCAGGGGCCATACTAATCTTCTCTGTATCGTTCCTATTGTAGTAGTTGTACCTCCGAACAAGAGTGTATAAAGATCTGTCCACAGATTATATCGAAAGCTTCACGGTTTTGCCTGAGATCCTTGCGCAGGGGCCATGCTAATCTTCTCTGTATCCTTCCTATTGTAGTAGTTGTACCGCCGAACAAGCGTGTATAAAGATCTGTCCACAGATTATATGGAAAGCTTCACGGTTTTGCCTGAGATCCTTGCGCAGGGGCCATGCTAATCTTCTCTGTATCCTTCCTATTGTAGTAGTTGTACCGCCGAACAAGCGTGTATAAAGATCTGTCCACAGATTATATCGAAAGCTTCACGGTTTTGCCTGAGATCCTTGCGCAGGGGCCATACTAATCTTCTCTGTATCTTTCCTATTGTAGTAGTTGTACCGCCGAACAAGCGTGTATAAAGATCTGTCCACAGATTATATGGAAAGCTTGACGGTTTTTCCTGAGATCCTTGCGCAGGGGCCATGCTAATCTTCTCTGTATCCTTCCTATTGTAGTAGTTGTACTGACGAACAAGCGTGTACTTTAGATGCAAATACCGTATACAGGTTCGGTGTTTCGAATTCAGAAACAAATTCCCTTTGCCATTTGTCCTATTCCCATAGCCACATAGAACTGCATTACGGTGCTGCCCAAAACCAGACCTTGTACTTATATTATATAGAGTGAATATAGGTAATAGATAATTTTTTTCATTGCAGTAAGGACAGTAGAAATTGTTTTATTTTAAAAAGAATATTACGCCTCTAAAATAGTTTTGTAATTTGATAGGTAATAGACCTTACCCTGAACATATCAACTTCTTCGGTTGTAGAATGGTGTTTAAGACGAAAGTTCTTAAAGAAGCATTTATGAATCTAAATTATATTAGAGCGCAGTATATAGATCAATACCTTGTTGAAAATATCGAGCAATCCATTTTTGATAAATTGAAATGAGGTGCATATTTTGGATCAAATATATTTTATAAAATTCGATATTTAGACGAGGCTGTTCGTCTATCTTCTTCTAGGAAAATTCAAACTTCTTGTAAGCTTATTATCGGCGTGATGCACGAGAAGTTTGAATTTTCCTAGAAGAAGATAGGCGAACAGCCTCGTCTCAATATCGAATTTTAATATTTTTGATTCAAAATATGCCCTATTTCAATTCATAGATATATAAATTTCCCCAATAATCCCTGTAATTTCTATCCCGCCCCATCTATATTGGGAAGACAGGAAAACCGCTTGAAGAACACGTCAAGTAACATAAATGAACGTTACAGAACAATAGATCCCTCTTTGCCGACTCTAACTGGCACGATATTACACACAATTATCCTTATCACAATATTATATAAACTAAACAGAAATATTAGTTTTGGATTTCTTCTATTGATTCAAACAGCAGACACAGAAATATCCCTTAGGCTCGTTAACAATTTAAGAAACTTTAAACTCAGTATCACACACACATACAGCTTTATTAAGACCATTGGTATTATACAGATTCACCACAGGAAGTAATCATAGATAGAGTTCCTATACTTCAGGCAGCGCAGAACCCACCAACAGCTTCCAGGTCCGACACATGTCCAATGGCCACAGAATCCACCGTGCATAGGTTAGCGTATTCTTCCTTTTAAATATTGATAATCGACGTATATTTATTCCTTGTTTTAACATATCCTAAACGGTCTAATCGTTGTTTCAACCCAGTACCACCCGCCATTGCAGCACATGAATGAACATGCCTTATTTTTACCATTTTTTTCTAAAAGGAAGAGCACAAGGTCCTCAGAAATCTTAAATTAATAATATATAATAACACAATCACACAAAGAGAAAAATATGTATTTAAATAATATATATGATATTGTATATATATATCTCTCTTTTTTGTTACGCCTAAACATGATTATTGTTTACAAATAAAAATAAGAAAAATTATGTTCAAAAGTGCTATTAAGCAGATAGATATAACAAGTTTTTACATATCCCTAGGATGTATGTAAGAGGACATTCGATCCATGAACAAGCCACGAGCTCCATAAGCAGGGACGGTTGAATCAGTGGTGGAAGACAATGCACAACCGATGGGCAATTATTAATGGCAAAATTATCGGAAATGGCCGGAGTAAGATATTACTCGGTCGCTCGTTCCATTGGAAATCGAAGCTTGAGATAAGGTGCAGTTTTTCAGAAGCTCTGTTTATTTCTTTAACGAGTTTCAGATGATTTTTGCTTATCTCTACATGGCGGCGGTAGCATATGGATTGACTTCCGTTTGTAATTGCGCTGTTTGTTAGGTGCCTATCGAGTCCGCCATCGGCCGGTTGTTTCCAAATGGAATCCTGGGAACTTCGATCTGCTTTTGGTTAAATTGGACCGACCTCTTTCACTCTATACATTCCCTGTTAGCTACAAAGGATGCTCCGGCTACGTTTCTTTCAAAGCAAATCATAATATGCAAGACTTTTGCTTTAAATGTAAGATATGCAAAAATGAAATGCACAAGTTAGAATGCCCCATCGTCATTATTCCCCGGCTTCAAGGAGAAAAAACATACATTTTCCATAGTTGGCCAATATCAGGGAACAGTCTAAACAATGTATAATTGATTTCTGTTCCACTAGATGGTGCTCTGTCATCTAAAAAGCACATGTGCTTCTGGTCAGGATAATGCCTTTTTTATTTTTGATATATTTATTGTTTTGAATAGTATTTCTATATACACATGCCTATTTTTGGTTCATTACTTAAAAATATGAGATATCATACAGAATTTATATATATTTTGTAAACCATATATCTACCAATGCTTATAACTTAATATTCACAGTAAGATACAATAATAGCGGTTTCAAATGGATTAAGATCATCTCTCAAACGATATGTTTTTTTTTGCTTATCCCTAGTACACGTGGTACAGGCCCTGATAATCATGGTGGGTAGAAGTAGGCGACTGCTTTTACTGTAAGTGCGTTACCTCTTTAACATAACAAAACATTATTTCAGATCATATTTCCCTTTCATAATAATTGGATCATCACAGCAATCACAAACCTGTCTATAGCGCCCCCTCTTTGGACTTACCAAAATAGGGTGCTATAGAGAGGGGGTTCTATAGACAGTCACTTTTAATGTAAATATCGCATCGTACTACATATTTAAAATCGGGCGCTATAGAGAGGAAGGCGCTATTCAGAGTGGGCGCTATAGACAGGTTTAACTATATGTTTTCTATTATATTTTATAATATTTGAAATAATATTATTAAGAATTATTTTGTCAGCCATCTTAAGGAGGTGAATATAAATGGTAGAAAAATCCAAGGTAGTAACTCCATCTTTGATAAATAATTCCCTTCTTCTTTAATGAACATCATAATTTTAACAAGAATAATTTTATATGTTACTAGACGGGTGACCCGGGCTTCGCCCCGGGATTTACCCATTTGCATATCTACCCGAGTGATATATATTTAGATAAGATTTTTTTTATAATTGTTTGTTATTAGCATTATCTATTTGTTTGCATCAGCATAATTCAATCTAATCTTTGATAGAGGGCGCTGTTCGTGAGCTAAGTTGAATAATTTGAATATATAGTTTTAATAATTGATTTATATATTTTTATAATACTTTTTTATAATACTTCCCCGTATTTTTTTTTTACCTATGTATGGAAATTTTGGTTCGAATTAGTGAACTACTGCGAATTTGTATACCGGACATACAAACAAACAAACATTCATTTTTATATATAAAAAGATTTTTGGTTCCAATGGCTTCCCGAAAAATCAAGAAATGGGTATTTAAGGCCAAATTTGCGTAAAGACACTTAACACATGAAAAAACAATAGAAAAAATAAAATGTGTTAAGCGTCTTTACGCAAATTTGGCCTTAAATACCCATTTCTTGATTTTTCGGGAAGCCATTGGGACCAAAAATCTTTTTGGTCGCAGTGGTTACAGCCTTCTCCACGCTGACGAGCGCCAACAGCGCGAAACGCGTTCGTAGATGGCTTTTCTTGATTTATCAAGAAATTGGGTTGGCCAAATATCACGGAGGAAGCTAAATAAACGTTTAGTTTATTTTTGCTCCACTAGATGGCGCTCTGCCATCTAAAAAGCACATGTGCTCGTGGTCAGGAAATACCTACTTTATTTTTAATATCAACACCTGACCCACTTTTATTTTTTCTATTGTTTTTTCATATATGAATATATGTATTAAAAATAAAGAAGGCATCTCCTGACCACGAGCACATGTGCTTTTTAGATGGCAGAGCGCCATCTAGTGGAGCAAGAATAAACTAAACGTTTATTTAGCTTGCTCCGTATGTATATACATGTACATAGAAAAATATTTCTATATTTTTCATTAAAAATCTGACCATATATAATCATATTTATATAAATATAAAGTTTTAAAGCATTTAAAATAAATTTTAAAAAATCATATATTTTAAATTTTGAAAACTATAATATTTTTTAAAAACTTTTTGTTGTATTCCAATTGATTACACACAGCGCTCAACGTTAATTATTATTTAATTAACTACAAGGTAAAGGGATTATATATAGATTAAATAGTAAACTTGGAGAAAGAGAACAAGTCAGTGTGTGGCGACGCCGCTTGCAGGGTTACATCAACAGGAAGTGACGTCAGCTCCAGTGTTACCGAAGCCAACGGTCCAGCAATCACCTCCCTCGAAGTGACCTCCTATTCATGGATCACTTCGCCGCTTAAGAGTCTCGAACGATGAAGTTCGTGTAGGTTTCTCCCCAGTGGCTTGGTCAAAATGTCCGCTAGGTTTCTTCCACTTGTAACATAGTCCAGTTGAATCACACTTACAAGCAATTGGGGCAGAGTCTTTTGGTAGTTCTGTTAGTTCGCAAACTTTGTGCTTTCTCAAGGATTCCAATTCTTCTTCGATTGCTTCAAGCCAATGCTCAGCTTCAGGGCCTTGAATAGCTTCTTTATACGAAGTAGGATCGCCCTTATTTACTTCAGTACTGAGGAGTGCAATTGAGTTCTGAGCATTTCTCTGGTTCCTTAGGATCATTGGATGAGATCGAGTAGGAGAAGGCTTCACAGTATATTCATTATGGCTGTCCTCTTCTGTAGGTATCACGTCTTCTTGATCTAATAAAGACACTGGATACTCTTCAATCTCCCGTTGAGTCCCATAGCTGTAGTGTTCAACTGATGGAAGCACCTCCCGGTTGCTGTCGTTCCTCGATACATCACTCTCTTTGAAGACACAGTCCCGAGATTCCACCACTTTATTCATCTCAGGAATCCACACTCTGTAGCCACGTCCTCTGAGTGCATATCCAACAAGGTTACCTTTGACAGCTCTCCTTTCGAGTTTGGATTTACGGACTTGTCTTGGAATATGAACAAATACTTGACAGCCAATAGCTCTTAGGTGTTTAAGACTAGGCTTGTTCCCTGTCCACAGTTCATATGGCGTGCTTTCACCATTGTGATTGTTGAGAACTCTGTTTCTGACATAGGCTGCGGTGTAAGTCAGCTCCGCCCAGGAAGCCTTTGGCAGACCACTTCCAGATATAGTGCTCCTGACAAGATCTAGGAGTGTCCTATTAATTCTTTCTGCCACACCATTCTGTTGAGGTGTATACGTCATAGTGTGTTCATGAACTATTCCGACGCTCGTGCAGAAAGTGTCCCATTCTTTGGAACAAAATTCCAAGCCATTATCCGTACGTATTCGTTTTAGTTTCCGGCTGGTTTGTTTCTCAGATTCTTGAATCCACTCTTTGACTTTTCCCAGGGTTCCACCTTTGTTTTTCAGGAAAAATACACTTGTATATCTCGTAGATTCATCAATGATGGTTAAGACGTACTTGGCTCCTCCCCAGCTCAATACGTCGAGTGGACCCATCAAGTCCGCATGTACCAAGTCCAACGGCATGATTTCTTTTTCCTCCTTGTGTGAGTGTTGAAGGAATGGCCGATCAAGCAGTCTTCGCACTTTTCTGACTTTGCCGGGCTGCAATCAAGTCCTCTTATGCTTTGGTTCTTGGGCATCTTTGCTATCCGATATGCATTTACATGCATCAGCCTTTTGTGCCAAAGTTCCAGTGTAAGCTCTTCCTTGCATTCAGATGCAAGAGAAACACGATCATTCTGATCTATCGGAGAAGATGGAGTAGTCTGGACGTAGTAAAGTCTACCCAGTTTCTTTCCCTCTATCAAGAGTTTACCTTTCATGTCCATAATGTGGCAACCACTCCTGTTGAAGACAACTTTTCTACCGTTTTCTATCATTTGGAGTACAGAAAGAACACTGTGACGCATATCTGGAACGTACAAGGTGTTCTGGGCAACCATATTGCTGGCATCTCCCTTGTGTCCAACAATATTGGCACTGGCAGTACCGATACCACATGCTTCTATAGAAGAGCCATTCGCAATAGTGATGGAACTCATATTGCTTGTGCACTCTTTCAGACATGTGAAGTAATCTCTCTTGGGAGTCGGCGGAAGCTCCAAACAAAGTGTTGCACATTGCCGACATATTTACGCCTTTGTTTGGGTCAAACCTCTTTGGTCTTTGTTCATTCTTTCCTTTCTTCCTGCATTCCCTTGCATAATGGCCTTTACCTCCACATTTGAAACAAACAACCTTTGCTTTAAATTGTTTTTCTGTTTCAATGGGCTTCGAAGAGGCATTAAGGACCATGGCACCCACATCTTTTGGTAGATTTGACGAACGCCTTTCTGCTTCTGCCAACAGCCGTCTTTTAACTGTGGCGGTCGTGAAGTCTGAATCAGGCAAGTTACATATGGTTGAGACAACGGTGTCCCAATTCTCTGGTAATCCACCCAAAAGAACCATAGCCAAATCGCCATCATCAATTTTGTCGCCAATTTGGGCCAGTTCGTTTACAATGTAGTTTATCTTCCCCATATACCCTTCCATATTGCTGTGCTGAGTCAACCTTTCGCCATATAACTGCCTTCTTAGTTGTACGGCTCGATATCTACTATCTTTTGGTGCGTACAATTTTTCCAGTTCCTCCCAGACCTCTTTCGGAGTATTCAAATGTTGAACATGCAATTGTTGTTCATCATTAATCCCGAGGCAAATTTTTGCAAACGCCTTACCCTCCTGCGACAAAAAAAGTTTTGTTGCAACAAGGTCACTAGGGTCAGGCTTAGCCTCTCCTGGATTGATCAAACTCCACAAGTCGTTTTCGATTAGAACGAGTTTCATCTGGAAGCTCCAGCTGGAGTAATTAGCACCATTTAATTTTGTAATCGTCGTGTTTGCCATTTTACAAAATATTTGGTAAGTAGAAAAGGATGGGCCAAGTAATCAAAGGAAATTTGGTTACTCACGTTTTAGGCCTTGCGCTTCTTCAGTCTGACGTTTTAGGTCTTGCGCTTCTTCAGTCTCACGTTTTAGGCCTTGCGCTTCTTCAGTCTGATAATCTTTGTTGTATCCCAATTGATTACACACAGCGCTCAACGTTAATTATTATTTAATTAACTACAAGGTAAAGGGATTATATATAGATTAAATAGTAAACATGGAGGAAGAGAAAAAGTCAGTGTGTGGCGACGCCGCTTGCAGGGTTACATCAACAGGAAGTGACGTCAGCTCCAGTGTTACCGAAGCCAACGGTCCAGCAATCACCTCCCTCGAAGTGACCTCCTATTCATGGATCACTTCGCCGCTTAAGAGTCTCGAACGATGAAGTTCGTGTAGGTTTCTCCCCAGTGGCTTGGTCAAAATGTCCGCTAGGTTTCTTCCACTTGTAACATAGTCCAGTTGAATCACACTTACAAGCAATTGGGGCAGAGTCTTTTGGTAGTTCTGTTAGTTCGCAAACTTTGTGCTTTCTCAAGGATTCCAATTCTTCTTCGATTGCTTCAAGCCAATGCTCAGCTTAAGGGCCTTGAATAGCTTCTTTATACGAAGTAGGATCGCCCTTATTTACTTCAGTACTGAGGAGTGCAATTGAGTTCTGAGCATTTCTCTGGTTCCTTAGGATCATTGGATGAGATCGAGTAGGAGAAGGCTTCACAGTATATTCATTATGGCTGTCCTCTTCTGTAGGTATCACGTCTTCTTGATCTAATAAAGACACTGGATACTCTTCAATCTCCCGTTGAGTCCCATAGCTGTAGTGTTCAACTGATGGAAGCACCTCCCGGTTGCTGTCGTTCCTCGATACATCACTCTCTTTGAAGACACAGTCCCGAGATTCCACCACTTTATTCATCTCAGGAATCCACACTCTGTAGCCACGTCCTCTGAGTGCATATCCAACAAGGTTACCTTTGACAGCTCTCCTTTCGAGTTTGGATTTACGGACTTGTCTTGGAATATGAACAAATACTTGACAGCCAATAGCTCTTAGGTGTTTAAGACTAGGCTTGTTCCCTGTCCACAGTTCATATGGCGTGCTTTCACCATTGTGATTGTTGAGAACTCTGTTTCTGACATAGGCTGCGGTGTAAGTCAGCTCCGCCCAGGAAGCCTTTGGCAGACCACTTCCAGATATAGTGCTCCTGACAAGATCTAGGAGTGTCCTATTAATTCTTTCTGCCACACCATTCTGTTGAGGTGTATACGTCATAGTGTGTTCATGAACTATTCCGACGCTCGTGCAGAAAGTGTCCCATTCTTTGGAACAAAATTCCAAGCCATTATCCGTACGTATTCGTTTTAGTTTCCGGCTGGTTTGTTTCTCAGATTCTTGAATCCACTCTTTGACTTTTCCCAGGGTTCCACCTTTGTTTTTCAGGAAAAATACACTTGTATATCTCGTAGATTCATCAATGATGGTTAAGACGTACTTGGCTCCTCCCCAGCTCAATACGTCGAGTGGACCCATCAAGTCCGCATGTACCAAGTCCAACGGCATGATTTCTTTTTTCTCCTTGTGTGAGTGTTGAAGGAATGGCCGATCAAGCAGTCTTCGCACTTTTCTGACTTTGCCGGGCTGCAATCAAGTCCTCTTATGCTTTGGTTCTTGGCCATCTTTGCTATCCGATATGCATTTACATGCATCAGCCTTTTGTGCCAAAGTTCCAGTGTAAGCTCTTCCTTGCATTCAGATGCAAGAGAAACACGATCATTCTGATCTATCGGAGAAGATGGAGTAGTCTGGACGTAGTAAAGTCTACCCAGTTTCTTTCCCTCTATCAAGAGTTTACCTTTCATGTCCATAATGTGGCAACCACTCCTGTTGAAGACAACTTTTCTACCGTTTTCTATCATTTGGAGTACAGAAAGAACACTGTGACGCATATCTGGAACGTACAAGGTGTTCTGGGCAACCATATTGCTGGCATCTCCCTTGTGTCCAACAATATTGGCACTGGCAGTACCGATACCACATGCTTCTATAGAAGAGCCATTCGCAATAGTGATGGAACTCATATTGCTTGTGCACTCTTTCAGACATGTGAAGTAATCTCTCTTGGGAGTCGGCGGAAGCTCCAAACAAAGTGTTGCACATTGCCGACATATTTACGCCTTTGTTTGGGTCAAACCTCTTTGGTCTTTGTTCATTCTTTCCTTTCTTCCTGCATTCCCTTGCATAATGGCCTTTACCTCCACATTTGAAACAAACAACCTTTGCTTTAAATTGTTTTTCTGTTTCAATGGGCTTCGAAGAGGCATTAAGGACCATGGCACCCACATCTTTTGGTAGATTTGACGAACGCCTTTCTGCTTCTGCCAACAGCCGTCTTTTAACTGTGGCGGTCGTGAAGTCTGAATCAGGCAAGTTACATATGGTTGAGACAACGGTGTCCCAATTCTCTGGTAATCCACCCAAAAGAACCATAGCCAAATCGCCATCATCAATTTTGTCGCCAATTTGGGCCAGTTCGTTTACAATGTAGTTTATCTTCCCCATATACCCTTCCATATTGCTGTGCTGAGTCAACCTTTCGCCATATAACTGCCTTCTTAGTTGTACGGCTCGATATCTACTATCCTTTGGTGCGTACAATTTTTCCAGTTCCTCCCAGACCTCTTTCGGAGTATTCAAATGTTGAACATGCAATTGTTGTTCATCATTAATCCCGAGGCAAATTTTTGCAAACGCCTTACCCTCCTGCGACAAAAAAAGTTTTGTTGCAACAAGGTCACTAGGGTCAGGCTTAGCCTCTCCTGGATTGATCAAACTCCACAAGTCGTTTTCGATTAGAACGAGTTTCATCTGGAAGCTCCAGCTGGAGTAATTAGCACCATTTAATTTTGTAATCGTCGTGTTTGCCATTTTACAAAATATTTGGTAAGTAGAAAAAGGATGGGCCAAGTAATCAAAGGAAATTTGGTTACTCACGTTTTAGGCCTTGCGCTTCTTCAGTCTGACGTTTTAGGTCTTGCGCTTCTTCAGTCTCACGTTTTAGGCCTTGCGCTTCTTCAGTCTGATAATCTTTGTTGTATCCCAATTGATTACACACAGCGCTCAACGTTAATTATTATTTAATTAACTACAAGGTAAAGGGATTATATATAGATTAAATAGTAAACATGGAGGAAGAGAAAAAGTCAGTGTGTGGCGACGCCGCTTGCAGGGTTACATCAACAGGAAGTGACGTCAGCACCAGTGTTACCGAAGCCAACGGTCCAGCACTTTTTAATAAAAGTGAAACAAAAATTATGCAGAATTCTATTCGAAATCAAAATAATATTCTGAAAAAAAAAACATATCCATCGAATTATTGTGATATTTTTATTGATATTTGACCATATATGAAAGCCCGATTGGAAATAATAATTATCTCTCTTTTCTTATAAGAAATAAAATAAACTCATTAAACAAAATATAATAAACGAAACAAAATAAATAAACGAGAATAAATGAAAATCATCCGTTGAAAATTTTAAAAGATATGAGGAATTATGATACAAATTTTGATATAATTCAATATTTGTTCCAAGTTCCAAATAACTTTATTAGGTGCCGCTCAAAAAGAACAACCTAGATATTCAATATTTGATAAGGAGAAAATGTTGGCGCACATTTATATAGAATAAAGAAAGAAGTAATACAAATATATTAAGAAAATATTACAAACTTTATTTTTAAAACAAATACCAATATTAAAATCAAAAAAGGCATATCTTGACCAAGGGCACATGAGCTTTTTAGATGGCAGAGCGCCATCTAGTGGAACAGAAATCAATAAAACGTTGATTTAGCCTATTCCCTAATATTTGGCCAACCCAGTTTGTTGTTGAATGTTGAAGAATTAAGGTAGGAAATTTCTATAATCACTTTAACATATCCAAACTGAAGAAATTCCAGCTAAACCTCAGTTATCCAACTCTCGTATTAATCTCAGATGTCAACTCTGATGTCGCCTCTCTACTGATGAGGGCCACGATGTCAGCTGGACAGACCAAACTGATCTTTCTTGATCACCAAGCTTTGATACACCAGCAGCTAACCAGAATTTGGCTAAATATCACGTCATGTGAACTGTCCCAACTGATTGGTTGGTTTGATAGAAATCAACCTGACACCAGTTTTAAAGATTATTTTTATCCCTATCATCTTAAAGATTATTAAGAGAACAAAAATAATCAAAAGTGTTTTTAATAACTTTGAAAAATGTGATTAACATTCTTAAAAATATATGAGCATAACCTTTAGAAAATATAGCCAAATATTTGAATTAGTGAATATTGAATACTTAGGAGAAACAATAAATCAAACGTTTAAAGTTTATTGAAAAAGATCAGAGAAAGGACTAGATAATATTTGTGTATTCTCTCACAAACACAACCCCTAAACAGTTACATTTTAAAGAATATATAGGTATTATATGGTATATGGTATATACAAATTATTGAAACAGTTTTTAGAGTTTTTTTAAGGTATCCTTGGCGTAGGTTCTTATATAACCTGAAAAATAATACGAATTTTAAAAAAGATCTATAGGTTGTAGAGCTTTTCCTCAGGTTCTTAGGGGAATTTGGTGTCTTGGGTTGCTGATTAGAGCTGCTCCATTAATTGATTGCTTGCAACGAAAGTGTAACGAGTTTCTTTGTGATATTTGGAAGCTCTTCTTGTGAACTTTGAATTAATTTGAATCACCAAAAATTAGGTATAATAAAAAAACTCATTAACCGCTTGAATGCCAAGGATAAAAAGGAGACTCGGTGACAATAGCGATCAATTGACCGTAAAGTCTGAATTCTAGGCTGCTGTGTGTAACAGATGTTCCAGACGGAGAGCCGTGACTTCCCTGTGATCCAGCTCTACTAACAGCGTTGTTTCAGGATCTAGCTAGTGTTAGACAGTAGCTATTGACCGCGGGTCGGGTTTTAGCGCTTACACCCCTGTGATGATCACAGCAGGGGCTGTGGTCATTTACTATTCCACGTTGGGTGGGAGGACCCACTACTTTAACCCTGTGTCACATAACGTGGAGTGGTCCTCAACTTCTCCTCCGGCAGCTTGGCTCGCTCCACAGACCCAGGACTAGGTACTGATTACTAGTCTGCTGGTTCTGGCGCAAAACTCCGATGGGAGGCCTCGCGTGTGACGTTAAGTCCCGCTTTCAGCGTTGGCAGTGTCAGCAGTTCTGTCTTTGGTCTCTAGTCCGCTCCATTCCACTTTGTTGTCCAATAGTGAACTCAACGAGTTCATCGAGTTGTCGGAATTGGGAAGTTGGGTTCAGGGGTGTAGCAATACATGACGGTGTGAGATAGTATAGTCTACCTCTAACCCCCTCTGTGTTATGTATCTAGATATCACGTGGAGCTCTCGTCGTGTCTAGTTAACATTTAGGTAAATGTCTTTAAACTTCCTCCTTAGGTCACCGAGTCCCTTCTTTATAACTTGGTCTTCACGTGGCATTACCTATATGTTGCAGTTATATAAATGAAAAATCCTATATATGCATTCAGGAATTTCTCTCAACTTGAAAATACTTTTTATGATTTTAAAAATATTTTATGATAACTGTTATGTGTGCTCTTCTACCTAATATTCTATAATCTTAGGTAGTGTAGTTTCTATTAAAAGAAATTGTATGCTACTGAAAGGTTATAATTTGCAAAATATTTTACTATTACAGAATTATCATAAAAACTAAAAACATGAATATCTCACGCTATATATTGATTACATCACACAACAACAACCAAGTCCTTGGTCAAAACCATATATACATATTATATATTACAATAACAAAAAGCTAACGTGCAATAACAGAAGAAATTTATCTTTTCATCTCTGTAACATCTATGACGTTTAAATTGTAGTTAGTTGTGGTATGATCGTGTTAGATGGGCGGAGCTAAATCGCTCGACTCCCGTCCAGCTGATGGACCGATGAGATCAGGAGTTGGCAGTGGCAACAGTAAAGGTGGAAACTTCTGTAATTTCCACTTAAGTGTAACCTATAGTCGTGCCAGATCAATAATGTATAGGTGATCTTTAATATAAAAACATAAAGTAAAGATAGAGGCTGCCTGGCCGGCATTCATAGTTCTTCAAATTAAAGATACTTCGAACCAGTAAATCTTTTTTATTGTCTCTACGTTTCGACGTTTTTGTTCGCTCCTGACAAGAACTAAGAGCAGCAATATACTTAGTGTTCGATACTATGAAGAAGAATGCTATATCTTGTGGAGAGGAAGTATTAAACAGCCTCTCATACCTTTACAAATAGATTGAGTCAAAATGCGATCTATTAAAAAGGTATATTAAAAATAAAGATACAACCTTTCGCAATGAGTTTCTTTTATTATAATATACGCGAGCTTTCGGGCTGGAGAGCCGCCCTTCTACAGGCAAAAAAATAATAATAATAAAAAATAAAAAAAAATATATTTTTTTTTTGCCTGTAGAAGGGCGGCTCCAGCCCGAAAGCTCGCGTATATTATAATAAAAGAAACTCATTGCGAAAGGTTGTATCTTTATTTTTAATATTTGCAGCGCAATTATTCGTTTACGTTAAAAAGGTATATAAAAAAGAGCGTACCTGAATTGGTAAAGAAAAAAAAAATTTTTCTCAAAATATTTCGAGAGATTGCTCCCTCTTTATCAATTTATTTCATAATACTGCACAATAATGCACATTGTGCAATAAATCGATAAAGAGAGAGCAATCTCTCGAAATATTTTAAGAATTTTTTTTTTTTAGTTTTTTTTTTAGAGATAAATGTACAGTTATAGTCTGGGGCAATGTGGTACAACTTACAGTAGGAATCTCACCCACGGTAAATCTTTGTTCCAACAAAGCGATCTCACTACAGCCTCTACATTTTCCGCATTTAAAGACAACTTTCAGGCCACAGACGGTACTCAACATGAGGCCTAGCACTGCATGAACAGACTGCAGTTAGAACAACACAACCCATATAGCAGCAGCGTCACAAATTTTACCTTTTTTTTTTTTGCTAAACTGGAGACAGTGAGGGTTGTATGCAATTGTCTACTACTGTATGCAACTGTCAACTAATCCACTCATGCTTTCTTTCCCCTTCTCAACCAAACCTTATAACTAATCTTTTACTATTATCGACTCAACATTGGAAACAATATAATAGAACATTTTAAATTGTTATTTTGGTGCCCCATTATGGTTATTTGCCATTTGACGGCCATATCTCTAGAATAACCACTGTGGTAGAAAACATAGAAAAGCTTATTTCGTTTCAGTTTTTTTTTTTTACAGCACAGTTGTGATATAAATTGATACAACACTATATTACAGAAAAATGATTAATAATTATAAATATAAAATACGCAATATATATTCTGAAATAAATAGGATAAGGGGAAACTAAATATTTACATAACTTTATGTAAAATACAAAAAAAAATAAATTCATATTTAACATAATTAAAATTATTTTATTGTTCCCTATTCTGAAGGTCTATGAAATATATTTAGGTATATAAGTTAAATTAATATCTATAGAACATCCAGATATTTTTTTTAATAAAAAGCAAATGGAAACCAATATATCTCAATAAATTTGACTTTTAATTCTTCTGTGTATATTTATTTAAAATATAAATTCTATATTTTATATATAAGAATACCTCCAAAACTTAAAATCAAATATATAATAAATCCTTTTTTGACCCAACATAAATATTTTATAAAATGTCATAAACATAAGGTGACGTTGAAATCTAACCAACCTTTTTTTTATCAAAGAAATTGAAGCCAAAATAAAAAATGGAATGGATAAAAAATCTACAAAGTTCAATATACAGCGGTCTTTTGGTAAAATTGGTGTTTCTTCTGCCTAAAAATCGATGGCTCCCATTGCTCCTCACACCTCGGAATTTCACAAGAAAAATGACCCAGGCGATCAAAAGTCGATAAATATTTATATATCGTATGGCAGGAAATTCTCCACCCGCCATTACAAATTCGTCTGAAAATTTTTAGTTTTAAATTCTTTCCTGTTTTTTTCTAATTCATTTTCTTGTTTCGATTGGTAATTCAGGGTGAGGTCGTTTAATTATCTTCTGAATTAATTAGTTTTTTTCCTTTTGATATAATTTAGTTTGGTGAATATCCAAGTTCTTCCAGTATTTAGAAAAATACCGTTTGCCGGATTTTGGATTTAAAAAAAAGGTTAACGTAAAAATATAATTTCCGAATCCTCTAAATTAAATATCTTAATTATATTGATATAAATGTATTTTAGATCTAAATATAATATTATAAATAGAGATATTGTTACATCATGATTAATGGCGTATTTCTTATATTAGTTTTAATATATTTGAAATTTAAATTATATATTTATTTATTTTTATATAAAATATTCTATGATATTTATTTAAAACAGATTATTTAGATTATCATCATTTGTATTTAGGTACACGTGTGACTTCACTGCTCTCTTTGATGTGAGAAAAATAAATAAATTATTCTGGAGGCTACTTAAAGTAGACTTATCTCATTATTCCCTTATATAAATTTGTAGGATGGTTGAAACACGCTCTAGTAAGATGCAAGACCCAGCACAGGAGAGAATCAAGGCTGAAGAGTCTGCCAAGCCGCAACCTGGTGCAACAATTGGTGGAGATGCTAGTTCCGACCCAGTTGTCCTGAATCCCAACATCGACATCCCCAAGTATGATGGAACGGAAGACCCTCGCCCATGGATTGAATCTCTTGAAGAAATTGGCTTCCTGTACCATTGGGCAGACTACATTTTCTCTCGTTATGCTGCCATGAATATGATTGGTAGCGCCAAAACCTGGCTGAACCTACACAAGATAAGTTTCACCAGCTGGGAAAATGTCAAGAGCCGCCTAATTGAGGATTTTGCCTCAGACGCCAACAAAGAAGAAATGAAGATGAGACTAAACAGGATGCAACAGTGGAATGAACCTGCAATCAGGTTCGCAGAGGATATCCTTGTACTGTGCAACAAGGTCGACCCCCAAATGGAAGAAGAGACTAAAATAAACTGGGTTATTGGAGGGTTAAAGAAAGAATACTCTTTTGCCCTTCACCTAAACCCTCCTAAAAATACCAATGAACTTCTAGAAATTTGTAAAAAGCTGGATTTGTTCGAAAATAATTACCAAGAACGTGCAGAAAAATCAAGAGCTCTATATATTGGACCACGCTCTCCTCGTCCCCATCATCAAGAGCAATGGAAGAATGCTACTTCGTTCAGAAGACCATATCAGAACACCTCCAAGCCCCAGGCCCCCGCTCCGAGGTACTACCAGAACACCTCCAAGCCCCAGGCCCCCACTCCGAGGTACTACCAGAACAAGCCTCTGCCCCAGGTATCTGCCCCTAGACGATCTTACACTCCCAATCCTGAGCCAAAACCGGTCTACCCAAGTAAAACATACAATAATAATCCAAATTCAAATAGGAATAGGACAGAAGACGGGAGACCAATATGTTTCAAGTGTAACAAGCCAGGACACGTAGCGCGGTATTGCAGAGTCAAGTTTGTGAGGATCGTAGAAGAGGACCCCTCAGTTTCCCAAGACAAGAGTCAAGAAAATCTTCAAATGGACGAAAGAAAAGATTATACACGGCCTCGTCTCTATGCGGATGTTTGTAATGACACACAAACGAATATTCCTACACGGAATAAATATTCCGTGTTGGAAGATTTAAACTAAGTGTCGCGCCTGATTCCTTCAATCAAAGCAAGTCGACCATAAATGGAATTAGAAAGTTGGACCCTAGGTACAAAATTAATATTAATGTGGACAAGATAGGGTTATGCGAAGCTTTGATTGATACAGGCGCCGATCTTTCAGTGGTCGACCTAAGAACAGCACTTTTTGCTGGCCGTGAAATAAATAGTCTCACTAAAACATGTTCAGGACCCGATGGGAAAAAATTAGATATGGTAGGTAGCATTATTTTAGATTTAAAAATTGATGACACTGAATTATCCCACGAATTTGTAGTAATGGACGCGCATCTACGAACTCTTATTCTTGGACGAGATTTCCTTAAAAAAATGAATGCTAAAATTGATTGTAAACGAGAAACGATAAAATATAATTTGATGAGTAATCATGACGTAAGCAATTATGACCTAAAAAAATAAAGAGCACTACAGATACCGTTATACCTAAACTATCTATTAAATTGATTAGGGCCTCAATAGAAGCAGAGGATGGGGAATATGTCATCGAAGAGAACAACAAAATGACTCAAACAAATGGTCTTCGATTGGCAAGAAGTTTGCTTACTGTCACGGATAAGAAAACTCATATCTGGATAACGAACCCTTATCCTCGACCTTTAAAAATCATGAAAGACCAAACATTGGCTTATGGAAGTCTTCCTGCAGAAGTAAATTTTATAGAGAATATAGAGAAGCAGAATGAAAATGACGAAATACAATTTCAAATAAACAAAAATTTATCATTTAAAGAACAAGAGAGGTTAAAACAAATTTTGGCCAAGTATACTGATTTGTTCTCATCGAGGTTAGGCAGGACCAATTTGGCAAAACATCAGATTCATACAGAAGACGCAAAACCGATAAAGCACAAGCCTTACAGGGTAAGTGCTAAGGAACGAACCATCATAAAGGATCAAATAGACGAGATGCTTGAAGAAGGAATAATTAGACCATCTTCAAGTCCCTGGTCCTTTCCCGTTATATTGGTCAAAAAACGAGATGGCAAATACAGATTTTGTGTGGATTACAGGAAATTAAATGAAGTAACAGTGAAGGATGTTTATCCAATCCCAAGAATTGATGATGTAATGGATTCTCTCCAAGGATCCAAGTACTTCTCAGCAATAGATCTCAAATCGGGATATTGGCAAGTCGAAATTGAAGAGAGAGACAAAGAGAAGACGGCTTTCACTACGGCACATGGGTTATATGAATTCAACGTGATGCCTTTTGGACTTTGTAACGCGCCTGCTACCTTTGAGAGAAATATGGAGAATATGCTTGGAAATCTGAGATGGCAAATTTGTTTGTGTTATCTGGATGATGTTATCATATAAAGCCCGGATTTTCCAACGCACCTCAAAAGACTCGAAGCTGTTTTTAGATGTTTTCGTGAATCTAATTTAAGATTAAACGACAAAAAATGCCGATTTGTTTTTGAAGAATTGGAGATTCTCGGCTATATAACGAGCAAACATGGTATAAAACCCGCGGAACATAACATCAAAGCTATCAGAAATTTTCCTCGGCCCACAAAGGTCAAAGAAGTACAATCACTTTTGGGAATGTGCTCATATTATAGAAAATTTATCAAAGATTTCTCAAAAATTGCTGACCCTTTGACCAACCTTATAAAAAAAAGTGTATCATTTACCTGGACAGAAAGGCAAGAGGAAGCGTTTCAAACCCTAAAAACAGCACTATTAAGTCCACCAATCTTAGGGCACTTCAATCCAAATGCGCCTACTTATATTCATACTGATGCGTCCAACATCGGCATAGGTGCAACTCTTGTCCAAGACATCGGTGGTGAAGAGAAGGTGATCTCATATTTGAGTCGTACCCTGAGTAAAGCGGAGCAAAATTATTCAACCACTGAAAAAGAATGTCTGGCCGTTGTCTGGTCAATGTCAAAATTACGACCCTACCTTCATGGAAGACACTTTAAAATAGTAACAGACCATCACGCCTTATGCTGGCTCAAAAACTTGAAGGATCCAACAGGTCGATTGGCAAGATGGGCATTGAAAATTCAAGAATATGACTTCGATATAATACATAAATCAGGAAAGAAGCATCTGGACGCCGATGGCTTATCTAGGGGACCCTTACCAGAAACTGATTGGGATGAGGATTTTGAAAGGCTATTTTTAAATCAAATAACAGACGAAGAGGATAAATTTATCGAAAGTGTTAAGAAAAACCTTAATGGAAGCAGGCGATCAATTGCGCAAAACTTTAAAGAAGAAGATGGATGCCGCTTTAAGAAAAACCCGAACCCTGAAGGCAGGGCGTGGTTGCTTGTGGTTCCAGAGAAGAAAAAGAGAGAAATTATGAAAGAATATCACAATCATATGTCGAATGGCCATCTGGGCGTCGCCAGAACCATGTACCGAATAAAGAGTAAATACTTTTGGCCATCCATGCTAAAGGATGTCTCAGAATTTGTTAAGACGTGTCACCTTTGCCAAAGTAGGAAAGGCTCAAACCAATTACCGTCTGGACTACTACAGCCCATCCCCCCAGCCAACTTTCCTTTCGAAAGAATTGGAATTGACTTTGTTGGTCCACTGCCATCTACGAAAAACAGGAAAAAATGGATAATCGTGCTGACGGACTACTACACTAGATATGCAGAAACAAGAGCAGTCTCGGAAGCAACAGTGAAAGAAGTTTCTAAATTTCTAGTAGAGGATATTTATCTCCGGCACGGAGCCCCACAATATCTTATTAGTGACAGAGGCTCTCAATTTACCAGTAATTTAATAAAAGAGGTGATGAAAACGTGCAAGATTAAACATTGCTTCACAACGAGCTATCATCCCCAGACTAATGGATTGACAGAGCGGTTAAATAGAACATTGATCAATATGCTCAGTATGTATGTGAGCACTGATCAGAAGAATTGGGACGAAATACTCCCATTCATCACTCACGCTTACAATACTACAATTCAGGAAACCACAGGATATTCTCCCTTTTTCCTGATGTTTGGAAGAGAACCCACGTCTCTTTTGGACGACAGGAATATCTCGGTGGACATTGACAAGGATGATTATGATGAATACATAAAACATCACTTAGACAAAATAAACAGAACAAGAAAATTAGTTATTAACAACACAATAAAGACTCAAGAAAGAATGAAAAAGAACTATGACAAAAAACACATGGAAAGAAGCTACGAACCAGGAGAATTAGTAGCAGTTTGGACACCAATTAGGAAAATAGGAAAGTGTGAGAAACTACTGAGAAAATATTTTGGCCCATATAGAATATTAAAGAAGCTGTCCAACGTAAATTACTTAATTGAACCAAAAGATAATCCTGGCCAAGACCCATTGATTGTCCATGTCTCAAGAATCAAACCCTATTTTGAAAGAATTGATGAGGTCAATCACGAGGACGTGACGACCTCTGGAGAGGGGGAAGTGTTACATCATGATTAATGGCGTATTTCTTATATTAGTTTTAATATATTTGAAATTTAAATTATATATTTATTTATTTTTATATAAAATATTCTATGATATTTATTTAAAACAGATTATTTAGATTATCATCATTTGTATTTAGGTACACGTGTGACTTCACTGCTCTCTTTGATGTGAGAAAAATAAATAAATTATTCTGGAGGCTCTACTTAAAGTAGACTTATCTCATTATTCCCTTATATAAATTTGTAGGATGGTTGAAACACGCTCTAGTATGATGCAAGACCCAGCACAGGAGAGAATCAAGGCTGAAGAGTCTGCCAAGCCGCAACCTGGTGCAACAATATATAGGTTTTAAAATTATATTTAAATTTTTTGATGATTTGTATGTGTGTTTTAATGCAAATATTATATTTAGACAATATTTTATGCAAGGAATAACGTAATATATATATAATGAAAAATAAATATCCAATTTATATATGTATTAAAAACACGCACATAAATCAATCTTTAAATATATTGAAAAAAATTATAAAAATATCTAAAATATATTATTTTAAAGCAAATTTTAAGAACTTTTAATTAAACCGAAAAATAGATTTATTCATTTTCAGAAATTTTGTTTGCAAATGATTTGTTCATTATCAGAAATATTAAAAAAACTATTAAAGTTGCAAAAATTGAAAATATTATTCAAATCACATTTTATTTATTTTTATCAAGTTACCGTTAAAAATTATATTGCATCACTAAATGTTTTGCACTTTGAGACATTTTACACTTCAATGATAACCTTTCATTTTGAATCGTAATTTTTCGATATAAAAAATATTTTAACAAATATACAAAATATATTATTATAGTTTTATTGAAATATCTTTACTTTAATTGAAATTGGTCTATTTTAGACATTTTTATATCTGTTTTAATCAAGCATTAAAAATAATGCATTTGAGAATTTCTCAAGAAAAGTTATCCCCTGATTAAAATGGCATTGAAATTTTCCTACTTGTATATTTCCGCTGCAAGATGCTTCCCATTTCAAAATTCGGCTATTTTCATAACTATTATTTTAAATAGTATTTTTATGTTGAAACGAGAGATCACACGTGTTAGCATTTTGGTTTGAATATTCTCCATTGCATGTGTGACGAGATACTGCTCTAGTTAATATAAAAATCATTCAAAATTAAACATATCATTTTTTTTTCAATGGTAAAATTTACTAATATATATTTGTTATGAAACCATATTTGCTGAAGAGCTTTGCTCGATGCAATACCTTGAAATTATATGTATGTACCTCTACAGAACTATAAGCTTTATGTTCATAGGTTCACTAAACGCCCCTAAGCTGCCTTCCATAGAAAATACAGGTTATATCCCAAACCAATCCAATACAATAGTAGAGCGGTCTGGAGATTGATTTGGCGAAACCGTTGAGAGGGTTCACTACTGATGAGCCTCTCATTCAATAACTTATATCATTGCAGTAAGGTCTGTATAGATAATATTTGATTATATTTTAGCGTAGAAATCAAGCCTATGTATATCTGAAGATGTAAAAGTATTTATTGATGACGTCAGTACGACCATTCGACAATTATTAACAAATCAACCAAACTATCTACAGCTATAGAATATCGAGCAAGCAAGCTAGGCAACTAAATTATGATTTTACAAATAATAAATATATTTTAATATTTCATTGAATAATTAAATTAAATAATAAAATATAAATTAATTCTTCGCCACATTATTATTGAAAAGAAACACATTTCCAGATAGATGCCAATTGAATTTATTAATATTAGTTCCTATTCCTGAATGACTATTGAAGATCTCGAGGTAAGTACTAATCTACGTGATTTTTACTTTGAACTTATAAAAATATTGTTCAAATTAAAGATACTTTGGCCAGTAAATCTTTTTACTAGCTCGACGTTTCGACAAAAATATTTTGTCCTCGTCATGAGCGAACAAAAAACATTTGGCAAGGCGTTAAAAAGTATTCTTATAATTTTTAAAGCTTTGCCAAATGTTTTAATTTTTGTTTACTCCTAACAAGGACAAAAGATTTTTGTCGAAACGTTGAGATAGTAAAAAGATTTACTGGCCAAAGTATCTTTAATTTGAAGATTAATGAATTCCGGCCAGGCAACCTCTATCTTTACGATAAAAAATCAATTTAAAAACACATTTATGAAAATATGGATAAAGGTTAAACTGGTAAGCATCTTGTAGCGGAAATAAAGGAAAATAAAAGGGCCATACTAAACAATGATTAATTTTATTTGAACGAAATCTCAATTGTTTAATAATTGCTAAATTATTTTTAAAAAGAAACGAAAAATATTGATTAAAAATTAAAATGTTATTAAAGTATACACTACTCTGTTATCTTAAAAGTGCAAAAACCTATATATGTTCTATTTAAAATTATAATAGATATAATTGAGATGGTTAATTATTCTAATATATATATATTATAATAAGTTTAAATAGAAAACATATATAGGTTTTGCACTATTTTAAAGAAAAAATTTCACACTTTAATGAAAACAGTGTTGATATTAAAAATTATTAAATTTCCAACGTTACTTTTTTAAAATACTCGTATTGTAGCAAAGTATTTATTATTTTATTAACAGAGTATCATTTTTTATGTTTATATTTTGCTACTCTGTAAACTTCCCTTGTTGCTTATCTTTTGTTTATTATTTATAGTTTGTTCTTGACTTAAATAAATTGCTGTGTCGTCCTGAAGTTTGTCTTCCCTAATTTTCCACATGGCAATACATAAAATTGAAATTAATGATAGTTTGCTTCATTTAACAATAGCGCCAGCGTTTTTTTTTAATCTCCGCTGATTCTTTAAAGTGTAGGAGAAAATACAAATGGTCTACTGTAGTCAACTTGAAGTACGCCTCAGTAGCAGGCCGACTTAGCTCGAATGGTCGCCTCACACCTGAAGAACAGACGCAGCCGTTCCTAACTCGGAGTTCAGACGCAGCATCCCTGGACCAGGACGTTTACAGAGTACGATTCACAGACCCATCGTGTAGTATGAACAGAGTGATGTAACATGCCAGCTCGTTATCCACAAATCTTGTTGCAAAAGGACACTTCGGCCTCTTCTCTCAAGACATATGAGGCCATAAAGGTAATCTTACTCTACAAAGCATTCATTCTCTGAACAATGCCCTCAGAATATGATATATCTGTAAATCATATTAATGGCCTAATCCATATTCTCTTGAAGCGGCCAGTTATCGCCAAAAACCCATTATTCATTTGGGGTGAAACTCGACAAAGAACTATGTGCTGAAGAAAGAAAGAAAAGTAGTTTTTAATGAAAGGAAGTTGTTGCATATAATGGCATTCAATGGATAGGTCCTCTTCAGATTCCAAGATCCTTACAGAATTCAGTAGAGCGGGGCAGAATAAGGTCATATGCTCCATGTAATCCTCCAGTCACACATAGCTTGTGTGGAGACTTCCTCGTTCATAGAGAAGAGGAATGTTCATTTCTCATACAATATAAAATATTTCATATAGCCTTCTATCAGACCTTTGCAACTCAATCTTCATGTGTATTTCCCATTTGTAAATGTGAATAGAGTTTGATCGCAGATTGGTATTCCGTACCACTTAGTAAACTAGAAAGTTAACATCGAGCTCTATTCTATAGAGTAAAAATACTTATTTTTATTTAAAAAACTAAATATCTTTATCAAAAATCCAACCTTCTTTGCAAAAAAGGGAATGCATATCTAACAGGATAAAAGAAAGAATATTCCAAGGTCACATCGAAAGAGTTAGAATATACGAGATCATTTTGAGCTGATAAAGAGAAAAATTCATATATAACCTATATGTATAATTTATTATTTTTGAAATATATATGAGGAAACCTCTTTTGGACCAAATTTTTGGCCGTTGATGTACAGTCTGCTCCACGCTGACGAGGGCCAACAGGCAGAAATGCGTTCGTGGCTTCCTTTTTTTTAAATGTATTTATCAAGAAAATGGGTTGGCAAAATATCAGGGAACAAGTTAAATCAACGTTTATTTGATTTTTGTTCTACTAAATGGCGCTCTGCCATCTAAACTGATCATTTGAGCGATCAGGATATGTCTTTTTGTTCTAAATTTATGTGTGATGTGTTTTTAGAGATGCAGTCGAAGTCCAGAGGTGAAACTAGCAAGGTCCAGACAAGCAATCCCGGTCCCAGAGAGATGTGATGTGTTTTTTAAGATGCAGTCGAAGTGATAAGGATGCACAGCGAAGTCCAGAGGTGAAACTAGCAAGGTCCAGACAAGCAATCCCGGTCCCAGAGAGATGTGATGTGTTTTTTGAGATGCAGTCGAAGTGATAAGGATGCACAGAGAAGTTCAGAGGTGAAACTAGCAAGGTCCAGACAAGCAATCCAGGTCCCAGAGAGATGTGATGTGTTTTTTAAGATGCAGTCGAAGTGATAAGGATGCACAGCGAAGTCCAGAGGTGAAACTAGCAAGGTCCAGACAAGCAATCCCGGTCCCAGAGAGATGTGATGTGTTTTTTGAGATGCAGTCGAAGTGATAAGGATGCACAGAGAAGTCCAGAGGTGAAACTAGCAAGGTCCAGACAAGCAATCCCGGTCCCAGAGAGATGAGGTGTGTTTTTTGAGATGCAGTCCAAGTGATAAGGATGCACAGCGAAGTTCAGAGGTGAAACTAGCAAGGTCCAGACAAGCAATCCCTGTCCCAGAGAGATGTGATGTGTTTTTTGAGATGCAGTCGAAGTGATAAGGATGCACAGAGAAGTTCAGAGGTGAAACTAGCAAGGTCCAGACAAGCAACCCAGGTTCCAGAGAGATGTGAGGCTATACGAACGAATTGAGACAAGGTTTATTCTATCCATGTCCACCCGATGGACTAAGAGAGAATCCTCATTTCTGAGAAATCCTAGGCCAAGTTAATTACCTGCTACAAGCAGAGGGCAAAGTTAAATCAGCTAAAGTGGACGGACTATGTTGGTTATTTTCTCTATCTCTTTTATACATTCTTATCTCTTACAGGCTGGCTTTTTGCCTGTATTTGTCCAAAACTGGTATTGTGTCTCATTCTTTATCATCGTCAGTAAGGGTTTTTACTAAGGTGATGTGCAATTTTCAACCTTCAACTCCAAAACACATTATTGACTGTATTGACTCATCCATTGATGATCTCTACACATCCCCGGCAGACACCATCAAAAGTCTCAAGCTTTACAAGTTGATATCCTAATATGATTGAGTGGAGATAAGAAAGAAGAAGACTTAAGGTGATGCATAGTGCCATCGTTCTGATGCATAATTAAAGGGAGAGATACTTCTTCTGGTGCATGAAAATAATCCTCCCGAAATTTACATATTGAATTCTTATCCCTGTTGGTGTTGATAGTGTTTTATTATCATAAAATTAAGTAGGGTAATAAAAATATTCCATATACTTATGACATATATTTTTAAAAGGTTTTTAAGAAACAAAGTGATCTATATATACATAATATATATGTATAATCGCAAATTAAGAGTATGTTATATTAAAAATAGAGTAAATTTTTGAAAATGAATTTGATGACAACAGCAGTTTTAAGATATTTCTGGTTCAAAGATGAGATATTTACATTTTAATAGGCAAAATATTCATAAATCAAATTTCATCTTTTTAATCGTCTTAGATATGTCATAATATAAATATAAAATATCAATTCTTCTATATATTTTTAAAAAGTATAAATACATTATTAAAAAACCACACACACACAAAATATATAAAATAATATTAATAAATGTGTTTAACTATATATATATATTACGAGATGTATTTCTATTTAAAGATATATTTAATAAAATAAACTAAAAGATATATCAATCAATACGAACAGATATAAATGTCAAACGAATATTTCTCAAACAACATGCTTTTAAAATTATATATAACGTATTCCCTTTATATATATTTAATATAAATTCACTTTAATTCCTATTTTAAAATTGATATAATGTATTATATATATATAGAAATAAAATAGAAAATTACATTAAATCCGATTATTATTATATGAGATAGCTTTTATATATATTTTAAAACAAACATTTTTGCATATTCCAAATATCTGTATACCCTAAGGCTCTTTGGAAAAAGTTTTCTGGATTTTATTCTTTAAATTTTAAGAAAAAAAATATTTTCATAAATGCAAACTTTCGATGCTTGATGGATAATGTTTTAAAAGAATAAAATTTATTCCATCAACTGTTTATATATAATGTGTTTATTTTCCCAGAAAGGTTTTTAATCTAAATATATTCTAATATATATATTTATATACCTAATGTACGCATTTATGTGAACAAACAGCTACTATATTCTATCGTGATTAGTTGATTAAGTATTTAAAATAGTTGCTATACTAATGTTTATATTTCACATTTCTTAATATCTTTGAAAATAGCATTTTGGAATAATTTACTAATGGAGGTTAAAATTTTTATAAACAATTGATGAGAACGTGGTGATATTGTCTTTTTACCCTGACAACTGTGTAAAGTCCTATGTAAATAGAAGGTATGTAAAAGTTTTTAGAAGCCTTTTCTTTGGGTATATATCTTTCTCTCACCTAGACGTCATTTCAGAGAGACTAGTAAAATCTCTCACCTTTCCAACTGAACTGCAACATCAAGTATATGTTGTGTTTGTGTTCCACACCAGCTAGCATCTATCCCTTGTATCTTAAAACAGTGTGATGGTTCGGTGGCCGTACGTCCGGGAGACCTTCTTCCAAGATCTGGTTGGACCTGGACGATGATACCATCCTCGCGTCAGAAAACGCAAAAATAATCAAAATACTTCCTCAACCTGGAGATAAGGGGACTCATCGCCTGGAGACAGAATCTCTGCGGATAGCCTCCCAGACTATATGTATATATTATTGTTTATCTTTCTCTTTTCCCTAGTTTGTTGGAATTGACTCGAGTCAATAAAACTTTCCAATTGTCTCTTGTCTTAAAACGGTAAAACGCCCAATATGAAAAATGTCTATTGAGGCCAAAGAAAGTACGTTTTAACAAGGTATATATATTTATATAATGATGCAAAAATATCATCATAATCCATCTTCTTTCTTATCTCCAATCAATCACACTAAGGTATCAAGCAAGGTATCATAATCCATGAGAATCATCACTTAATCTTTCTGACTATAAGACAACTTACTTCCCTGATAAATAAAGTAAGGCCGTTGTTATTCAGGACTGGATCTGAATTGATAATTGAGAATCTGTATATAGAGCCATCTGTGGGTGGAGAATGAAGTTACATGGTGGGTATACTGGTACTGTATAGATAGGGGCTTGTTGTCCGGGTCTTTGTTGTGCTGAGAACATGTACGAAAACATGTACGTATGTTTTCCCACGTGACGCAGCGGAGCGTGACCTTGCCTGCACGGGTGAGTCAGTTGTTGTTTTGAACTCTGTATGGATGTACATTAAAACATTTGTGTTGTGTACTCTCTCTCTCTCTCTTGAAGTAAAAAATATTTATGAAACTTAATTACCGAAGCATAGATCCATATAACACCATAACCAAGGATACACCTCCAGAATATAGAAGCAGAGAATCAATAATACAGTTTATTACAATGCACTAGCGCGCCATCTGTTATCAAATTACAAAACTATTTTAGACGCGTAATATTCTTTTTAAAATAAAACAATATCTACTGCCCTTACAGCAAATACACTTGTATGAGATGCCATCCTTCAGTGCTGCGTATATAAGTAGAATCGTCTAATACAGTATTAGAGCTCTGAGAAGCTGTCTGGTGGATTAAATTGGCGAAACAGCGGGAAGGGTTCACCACTGATGAGCCAAGCCCTCCCAATATATTTTTTCATCGCAGTAAGAACAGTAGAAGTTTGTATTGTGGATAAAATAAACATTTGTGCTTTTAAATCCTTTCATTTTATACAATACACTTGTACCTTTACCTTAATACATGTTTATATAACGGTCTGGTAATTGTATAAATCTTTGAGAAAGTGGTGAGCCAAGCCTTTCAATATTTAAATCTTCAGTTTAATGATTTCAGAAATCCATTCTAAAGTATAAAAATACCACTGAATAATTCCCCTCTTTAACAAAGGAGACATTAAAGACGATTGAGTTAGTCACTAAGTGAAGATAGTACTGTAGTAGTACCTATTATATATGGGAGTTTATAATGTGGCTTATGATTGTAGAACGACATATGACAATTATACCGCAAATGTTTCTTTTAAACAAAAATTGGAAATTTATTTAAAGGAGAAATAACGATTATTTCTAACCTTAGGGATGAAGTATGAAAGGATGAATTGTGGAGAGTAATGATAAACGGAAAAATAATGTGTCCAAAAAAAAAAAAGTCGGTGGACGAGTGGGTAACCCCCTCGATTCCCGACAGTCATGAACCGGGATTGAATCCCGTGTTAAAATTTGTTTAATATGTGAATAACCTTCACATATTATTCATTGTTCAATTATCATGAACTAGGTTGCTCTTGCTGAGCGGTACCTATTTATGTGAATTTCAACCAGGCAGGTAATGTGTCCAGGGATGAGAATCGTTATTTCTCCTTAAAATAAATTTCGATTTTTCGTTCAAAAGAAACATTTGCGGGATAATTGTCAAATGTCGATATATGTGAGTGACCAAGAGGATAACACATCAGTATAAACACAACCTTTTTATAGATAAAACTGTCTTGTATTGGACAACTCCAGCAAACATAGGAAGGACACGACTCTGTTCTTGTTCGAGCTAGTTCTTTACAACTTTATGAGGGAATTAGGGCGGAACAACCTCGTCTTGATGCGCACATTTTATAAGACCAACGCCATTTTTACATAGATTCCTAGATTCCTATGTATTATTGTTTTCTCCTGTTCCAAAAAACCTTTATTAGGTACCGCTCAAAAAGAGAAACCTAGCTTATGTTATTTACAATGAAAACTATGAACAGGTTCTTTACAAGAAAAAGTATCCAATGAGGGATTCGATCCTGGTTCATGGCTGTTGGAAACCGACAGTTTATACCCCCAGCCACCGACTTCTTTTTCTTGTTTTCTCCTGGCTCCAAAATAAATTTATTAATTACCGATCAAAAATAGCAACCTAGCTTATGATATTTACAACAATAAATGATATATGTGAAGGTTATTTACATATAACAACAAAGTGTCCAATGAGGGATTCTATCTCTGTTCATGGCTGTCGGGAATCGAGGGTTTTAACCACTTGTCCACCGATTTCTTTGTTTTCTATTCCAGTTCCAGTTCCAAAATTACTTCATTAGGAAACACTCAAAAAGACCAACCTAGCTTATGATATTTTCAATGAATAATATGTACAGGTTCTTCAAATTTGCAGTGTATTCACATATTTACAATTACAAGGTTAGATCCTTGTGCGGGGTCTTTAAAAATGTATTTTTTCCTGGGTATATGTTTTTCTTTCTGTTCTTCCATTTTTCTACATTTGTTCTTAGTTGATATAATAGTTGCATTAGCTTTGGTTTCCTTCTCTTTGTTTTTTGTTTGTAGTTACAGGCTTCTCTAAATCTTATTTTTTTAAGATTATCTGATTTATCTTAAAAGTTAAAAGATTGTTTTATTATGAAATCATTTATATTTTCTATATTGAGGCCCTTTCTAATAATACTACTCTTGACAAACCATGTTTTTTAATCAAAGAGCTTATGTATGTTTGTGAAGGAAATTGTAACAGAATATTGGTGTTTAGTTGACTCGGATATCTTACCTTTCCACCACTAATTCCAAGTATCCTTCCTGAGCGAACTTCCTCCGTTAAACATGAACAATTACCTTTTAACATAGTCCGTGAATTAATTTCCTTCCATAGTGACGTAGTCCAAATATGGGATGTCCCCGTGCAGGCGTTGTTCAAAGCGATGTAAGTAATGATTGAGACGTCAAATATAAACACAATAAATAGTAATATAAAACAATCTGTTAAAATATATCTGTTAATATTATTTACAAATATTAATACAAAACGAATGAATCAGAAATCATCGAATGGTAAAGATATGCGCATCAAACATAAAGCAGATACACGGCAATAAAGGACTAAACATTATGAAGACTATTCCTTCACTATACATGCCGAGGCTTAGTTGGCTGTAAAAAGTGAAAGAGCTCCCGGGCTGCCATTGTTTTAAATGCAATCACACAACTTTCAATAAATAAGTTTGGAGAGAAGTCCATTAGAGCCTAACAACACACTCCGTTATTAGGAGAATTATTAATGTAATAATCCTCCACAGTCTTGTTCAAAGAAACCTTCTCGCGGGTCTAATGGACAACTTCTTTAATGCCGTGGTACATGCCCCTAGGAGTGGCTTGTGGCAGCCAGGGTCCCTGCGGGGAAATCTCCACTTTGGGGCTCCAATGGAACCTGGAGGAATGGTGGAATCCAAACTTGTACGTATTTAGAAAGACAAGATTACATAAGAAAAACGAATCTTAATCTTAAACTTGCGCCATCTGTCTGAATAAATATCAATTAATGGTTTATATTTAAAATATCATAGATTATCAATTGGATATATCAAAAAAGTTATAAGCAACTTTCAATTGAACTATCCGAAGAAAATCGAATCTTCTGATAGTTCAATTGAAAGTTGAATATGACTTTTTTTGATAAATCAAATTGATAGTCAATGATAATTAAAACATAAAGGATTAATTGTTATTTAATCAGACAGATGACACAAGTATTATTCTTAATTTAGTCATCTGATGCCAGTACAATTTCACTTTATTACTATCCATGTAATACACCATTCAACATCTGAACTAAATCTCTGATGGAGGCTCTCCTTCAGCTCCTCTTTGTTGATTTGTTAGTTACCTAAGCCTACCAAATATACAGGCATACACACATATTCATATAGACATCTCAGCTTTATAACTCATCTTTCCGTATATAGAGATATTTTCTTATATCGAGATTTTGATTCAAAATATTTATGATTTTTATGTAGAATAAGTGCGCAAATGATATTAAAATTATAAAATATTTTTCACAATATGTCAATTTTTTAAATTTGAAAATTCAAGCTTTCAATTTTAAAATCTCTCTTCGACAGGCTAAATTTAGCTAGAACTGGATGTTTACGTGTAGCGTGTATTGATGTCTGCTTAAACTTGATATTTTAGAACATTCAAATTTATATAGTTACTAGTAGAAAAGCCCGTCCAAGGACGGGATCGGCTAGAGCAGGTGGATTCCTAATTTTATTTTTCACATTCCTTTTTGATACTTAATAATATGTAATCGGAAGCGTTCGAGGTAAAATAACGTTCATGGTCCGTCAGGGATCGATCCCCTTCCGAGCGTTGCAACATTTTACCTTTCGGGTCATTTTATTGATATTTTTTTTAATTAACATTTTTACTTTAAAATAGGTGAACTTACAATGAATAAATTCTTTGTAAACAGCATTTTTGTTGAAGCAAGCTGAACTATTTTCAAGAAGCCTTCCTTGCTTGCTTCCGTGGATTATTTTTATTTTAACACACTTAGAGCTTTTCACCCTAGAAAAAGAAACATATAACTGACCATGGCTAAAAACTGGTTCAGGTAAATAGATGCCAACCATTTCAAGGGTTTGGCCTTGTGATTTATTTATTGTCATAGCGAAGGCTAATTTTACAGGGAACTGTCCCCTTCTGAGAATGAAAGGAATCTCAGAATGTTGACGGAACGGATGTTTTCCATGAAGTTCTTTGAAAGTTGATGCTTTCCAGTCATTAAACTTTCAAGTAGTTCAGAGGTTTGAATCGGTTTAAGTTCGACTTTTCCTTTGGAACAGCATTTATGAAAAGTTTTACTGTATGTCGTTTGTTCCAATTCGAAATACTTTGCTCTACATTTTGGGCAAACTTGATCAAGTTGGCCACATAGGTGCAGGGGAATTTGATCTTCCTCGAAACATGTCCCTGTTGGCAAAGGTAGATTATCTCCCTGTCGAATTCTTTGCATCCTCAGCCTACTGTTTTCCCTTTGAAGGGCTCTTTGATTTTCGCTCATATTCATTCGTATTGCCGTTGTTGTTCATTATGCCGTTCTCTTACGGGTGAATTTAAACGTCTTTGTCGCTGCTGTTCAATACGACGTTGCTTTGCTTCGATGGCCTCAACAATAGAAAGGGCTCTTTTAGGAGACATTGTTTATAAAAATAAAATAATCAAGCTAAATTTAAAAAATAAAATTATTTAAAAAAATTTATTCCTCAAATATTCACCGAATAAATTGCCGAAAGCAAAAAATGACTAATAAGGTCAGAATAGAATAAAATAAAGGATGAAAACAAAAATCAAACAGACCTACAGCCGGCCACGTCACTTAACTACGTAACTTGAACACGTGACTTAACTACGTAACTTGAACACGTGACACAGAATGGACCAATCCTATTCGGCTTCAACGAACAAACGCTTTATTATATGTGATGATTAGACAGAATCATTATTTCCGTCCTTACCGCCTGTTTTCAGAGTATCACGTTTGGAGCGTCGGTAGCTTTATAATTTACTGAGGTCTCAAGAACAGCTAGTGGTGGAACAGCACTGTACGACGTACTGGTGGTGGGACTAACTAGGCAGGAGATTGACCCGTGTCCTCTTGTCCGAATCAACCCTTCCTCTCCTTGTCCGAATCAACCCTTCCTCTCCTTGTCCGAATTAACCCTTCTTCTCCTTGTCCAAACCACAACCCTTCCTCTCCTTGTCCGAATCAACCTTTCCTCTCCTTGTCCGAATCAACTCTTCCTCTTTTTCGTGAAGCTCTTTAGGGCTGATCTTTTAAAATTCCTTTAAAACATCAATGATAAAATTCCAAATCAATACCTGTTAATTAAATTTGTAGAATGATATTTGCTGTTTATCTAGTTATTTTTCTCTATATAAACGTCTCTACTATACTAGAATGGTTTTACAATTTTGACAAGACTTGAAATATCTGAGATCATCCTAGACCAGCGCCCGCCGTATCTCCCCGTCGTCTTTCCTCGGAAGCTGTCAGCTCCCCGGAGATAAGGATCCGCTGGCATTCCAGCCATAAATACATGCCGGCTAATTGTAGAGGTATTTATTTTGAAAGAGGCACGGTTCGTTAGAGGCCGAGTACCAAACAAACCCTAGCCAATTAGCTATATATAAACAACATGGCGCGCGTCATCTTGTTAGCTTTCTGATTGGATTATCAATCGTTTGGCTGCAATTTTGTGGGTCGTCTATTGTATCAGCGTGTATTGTTGGCTTTCTTCAGTAGGACCATCGCAGCCTTTGTTGGTTCTCAGAATACGACGGACAATGCTGATAGCGGGGCCTGTCACGTAGTGAAGACGTCATGGCTGCTAACGAGGGTTCGTACAACCCTGTAATAAGGCTCCAAGTCCAGAATTAGGACTGTTGTTGGATCTAACAAGAAACACGTCGTCTTGTAAGACAATTGAATTATCATTCCTTTTATTTTTGATGTTTGAATCTTTGTTACCATCTGCAAATTCTATTGTATATTAGATTTTATACTATTTTATTTAGACATTGGTGTGTAAATGGTACACAGAGTAATTTAAAATATACGGTAAAATAGAAAATTCATGAAAGAACGAACCACGAACAACTATGTATAGTCGAGGAGACTACCCCAATGACAACCAGGGAACTTCGTCCTTTCACCTCAAGACTCAAGAAAAACTTGCAGAATGATGTCTTGGTTGATATGAGAACAGATTGACGTCCTCTCCCAGCCCTTGTCCCAATGTAGAGGCCAGAACATCTTTTATTCCCTCGTCGCTAGACAGTAGAGAAATTTGAAATTATTTTATCGGATCTTTTATTTTTAAAATTGTGTTCTACTGCCTTATAGGAATTTTATGTTTTCTCAATAGCAAGGCTTCCAGCGATTTGGTTTGTTCTGCATGTATGTGAAGTCTTTAAAGATGGCTTTGTTGAAATTGATGAAAATTTGCCTAATGGTTGCGTTAAAATTGCTCAAAATTTGGAAGGATCTTAGCCAAATTTGCTTAAGATTTGAAGAACGGTCGTTCTAAACTTGATTTTAAAAACACACATTGAAGAAAGCTCTCGTGTGCTAAAATTGATTTTTAAATTATTGCACTAGAAATCGGATTTCATAACGCGACAGTTTGGCGAATTTTGATCAATTCTATAGATCTCTCAGGAAGTTCTTTGTACCATTCCACGACGAAGATCTCTCAGCCCTACCAATGGTATTCCTGCACCTTAAACAAAAGACTGCTGACTGTAAACAAACGGTCCCATTGTCTCGGGCGCCATACTTTCTCCAACATATCAATTGACCGTAATTTATTAGGGCAAGCGCACACGCCATCTACGATAGACACTCACTTTCTTCATCGTTCACATGTACTGGACCACATCGGACCTGTCCTTCCTCCTGAGGTCACCAAATCTTCATGGCTGGACCTATCTGGACCAGCAATCACAGCTTCCGCTAAATCACGGATTTCAAGTTCTTCCTAACTTTAGAAACAAAAAGAACCATCGAATACCCTTTAGTAATATATAAATACTAGCCGAATGACCCGGGCAACGCCCGTGTTTTACCCGATTGAATGTTTTTATTCAAATACTATTTGTTACAATAATAAATTGGCGCCTTAAATAAATGCATATATTAGTTAATAACTATAGCCTATGTGCTTTATCTGTCTATGTACTGTTGGCTTCCGTAGGCGTCTCATACTGGGAAAAGGAAAGAGAGGATTCCATTTTTTTTAACTAATATATGCATTTATTTAAGGAGCGACCCGCTCCAATACAATAGTTACAAAAACGGAAAAGCGAGTGGGGGAGGCATGATGGAGGGGGGGGGGGGGGGGCAAAGGTGGCGTGATCGTAGCCAACCAATAGGAGGGCGCCATTCCAAAAAAAAAAGCAAACGGTGACAGAGATGACTGATGAAGAATGACGCTCGTAACTGTATATAGAATACATCTAATGGCTTAGAGGTTGACTGTGCTTGGTTTATCAAGCAAATAGTTTGGAAAAATATCACGGAAAAAGCCGATATCAACGTTTAACATTATCAAATATAATTAGCACTAAAGGAGATTAGAATAGTTATTCTGATAGATTGGGGGGAGAGCGCTCTTCAATCTTTAAATTCTCATTTGATATGCCCTTTTATACAAACATTTTCACAAACCTATAGAAAGTGGGGGTCGATGGAAGGATGGTCTAAACCGTTGGTTATTGACCGCTACGACCCGGGTTCGATTCCCGCATTTGGGCTCTTTTTTTTTTATGATAAAATAAAATGCTCCAATGGCCCCCGATTCTTGCAAAAGTCAAACCCCACCAGCGAGTGCAAGTAACCAAACCGGGTTCTGGCACATTTGTAAGTTCAAAGTCGAAATTATTTTCACATGTATAGATATGTAGTATACTTACAGAAAACACACATGTGATGCATTTAGAGTAAAAGCAGTCGCCTATTTCTTCTACCCACCATGATTATCATGGCCTGTACCACGTGTACTAGGGATAAGCAACAAAAAAAAAGAAAAGTTAGTATATTTAGAATTAACCCCACAGGAAGATGTATAAGAGAGAATACACAAATAAATGGTAGAGAGGGAGAAGTATCCAATCAGAGAGGAGGTAAACAACAAACATATATATATGTAGTAGAGAGAGGGTGATAAATTAGCATGGAGAAAATATAGCCCCATAGATAAATTGCATATGGCACACGGTCCTAAAAACCCCATTAATGGGTCTGGAACAAGCCATTAGCAACGTGAATGAAACACTCTTATTTAAGCCAAAAGATATATTTTTAAAATTAGCGAGGGGAAGAAATTCTAAGAACTTTTGATGTCCTTTTTTGGGGCTTTTTGAAAGAATTTTTCATATGAAAATTAGTTTATCTTGTTGCACTTATTTTTACCCTAGTCTTCTACTATATAAAGAAAAAAAATTATATTCTTTAAAATAAAAATTTTCCCTTTTTTTTACAAATTGTGCTAGTAATTTATATTTTTCTATTTAATAATTTATATTTTTAATTATTAAACATTTAAATAAAATTGTAATTTAATATTTTTGTGAATAAAATTTGATATAGAAAAATAAAATTTTGAATAAAGATATTAGATACAATTAAGATAGTTATTTACTTTAAATAATTTCAAATTGTCACATTTGAATATATTCATAATATGATTTGAAAGATATTTTATAAAGCCATATACATAATATACACTGTGTGTCGATTAATTTTTAGGATTCAGAACATAACTGATATCTTTCGTAGATATCCTTTATTTTTTAAAACTAATCTCTCTATTGATTGTGGCCCTTTCACAAAGAAAATATTCTCTGTGTTTTAATATATATATTTCATAATATATACTCTTCCAGGAATAATAAAGCAAACCTAGAGCCAGCCCAGAGAGAGACGGGATGTAAAGTCCGGTCACTTGAGACAGCAGCGACATTTCAAGGGGCGGCAAATGGGGCCCGTCAATCAACACCTTGGGACTTTTAAGACAGTTGAGGATGGTGTTCGACACAAACGGCCGCCCGGCGGTTGCCGGGCCCGTCTCTCTCTCTGGTTGTCTGGGATTCCTCTACCAAATTGTGGTGTGATTATTTCTCTTTCCCCACATTATTATTATGCCACATAGAAAAGTCGACAGGATCAGACCTGGCCGGGAAGCAAATCCCTCATATACCAGAGTATGAAGAAACCAAGAAGCAAGACCACGATGATCGGACAAACCCACAACCAAGTTCCACAAGACTCAACAACCGACTCTACTGTAGCCGCTTCTCTTCGAGCTCTCACCCTCTGTCTCGACCAACCTTTGAACCGTGATCCTGAAGAAGCAATCACCTACGACGGAGATGAACCTGCCGCACACTTCTTCTCACAACTTGAGTCTCAGCCGAACTTCCAAAACTTAGAGCCAGCACGCCAAGCTCGAAAGGCTCTATCATCACTCAGAGGCGAACCTCGCAAAATTGCACAAGAGTTAGCTCTACTCAATAAGACTTATGAAGAGGTCAAGGAGTCACTCTGCGCCGTCTATCCCCGACGCCCTAGCTTCACTCTTCAAGCGTTCTATGAGCTTAAATGCACATCGATGGCCGAGATCGAGACCTACTACAAGAACAAGGTCCGAATAGGATTGGCGATCAACCTCCCCAAGAGTGCCATCGTGCAAGCACTATCCAACGGCGTGCCACGTCATTATGGCAACCTTTTAAAGATGGCACAACCCTCGGAACCGGAAGAATGGTTGTGCTTAGCCCAGCTGCTGGCCTACGAAGGGGATAACACCAGCACTAAAGCTGTCCAACAACGATCACCGCGCCAGAGCAGAGAACCTTCCACCACCGTGGACAAGACCCCACCATATCCTTGCCGTTACTGTGGCGGACAACACTGGCACGCACAGTGTCAGCAGCGAGGGCCCTACCAGCGGACATTTCGGACCTTTACACCTGTGGTCCACAACGTCGAACAACACCAAAAATCGACTCGGCCTGCAGGTGTCTACGAGACCTCAGCAACGACGACTCGGGAGAAACCAAGTAATGCCAACTTCGGCAGCAGAACTCCTCCGAAGCTCAATGAACCTACTTGCACCCTAAACCAGCATACGCCTGTAAGTGCAAGTGTTTTAACCCCTATCATTCATTCTTTAAAGATGCCATTCCTAGTTGACTCTGGAGCCAATGTTTCCATAATTAGCTAAAATCAATTTGAATATATTAAAAAATTTAATAGTTTCATCTGTTCCACCCCTATTAGCAATGATGTTATTATCCGTACTATATCTAGCCATGCCAAACCAATCGGATTAGTTACCTTACCAATACAATTTAATAATTTTAATTTTAATGAAACATTTTATATTTTAAATTCACCCCTTGAACTTGGTATTCTATCTATTCATGTTATGCAATTCTTAAGATTAACAATAGATCTTCATAATCAATTGATACTTCAAAATAGTGTTCCAGTACCTAAACATCTGTACCATTTTGTATGTGACCTTCCCACTTGTAAGCACGGCTCGCGAATAATAACTTCTAACCCTAACCCATAATTCACTCGGTTAACTTAGGCGTTGACGATTTCCAACCTCCACGTGAGCCTTGCTTACAAACAACCCTTAGTAATCTTTATCAACCTTCCCCTGAATGCCCATCTCACCCTTACAACCTTAATAACCTTTCTACCAGCCCATGCCCTTCTAGAGAATTAATGATTAAAGAATTTATCGAACAACGCCCAGAAATGCTTATCCCTTATCAGTAATTATTGTATTCTTTTAAAGATATTTTCCCTATCAATAAATTCAATGTATTACCACTCAACATAACCCTTGTAAAGCTCAAAATTATTTCCGATAAGGTTATTTCCCTCCGACCATACCGAACTCCCTATGCCTACCAGAAGGAAATTCAGGACCAGGTATCTCAACTTCTAAAACATGACATAATCACCCCCTCCTCTAGCCCATATTCCTCCCCTGTGACACTCGTTTGCAAACGCGATAACACCATGCGTCTCTGCATCGACTTCCGTCGCGTGAACGAACTAGTACCCTCGGATTTTCATCCTTTGCCATTGATAGAAACGGTACTGGATAACCTGTCGAAAGCCAGAGTATTTAGCACCGTTGACATAAACAATGCATACTATCAAATCCCCATCGCGGAGGAGAGTCAATCACTACTCTCTTTCGTGACTCAACAAGGACAATATAATTTCAAACGCTTACCTTTTGGATTCAGATCAGCCCCCCAATGTGATTACCCAGTTGATCCACAAACACCACCTCTCTTTCATAGCCCATTATTATGACGACTTCGTTATTTTTCTGACTCCTCAGAACAACACCTTACGCACCTTCGACTTTTCTTTAAATTCTGTTTAGAGGAAAACCTCCTGCTTAACCTTAAAAAATGTATTTTTTATCAAAATGAAATAGATTTTCTCGGCTACCACTAACCGCAGGGACTTACACACCTAATATTAAAAATACCGAAATAATCAATGCTATTAGAACCCCTATCAACATTAAAACTCTACAATCATTTTTAGGGGCCGTCAACGTATATCATAAATTCATCCCAGAATATACGAGACTTCGCCACCCCTTAAATCAATTACTAAAATAGAACGTCAAATGGCTTTGGAGCCCGAATTGCCAACAAGCCTTTGATAAATTGAAGCAACACCTCGCCACACAACCTGTGTTACATCTATTTCAAGAAGGGCTCCCATGCCAGGTCTATTGCGACGCTTCCGCGCAGGGCATCGCAGGTGTACTCAAACAAGTACATCCTGACGGTAACATCTACCCTGTACAATATTACAGTCGCGCGTTGCGTTCCTATGAGCGTAATTACACTATATCTGAACTGGAGTGCTTAGCCATTGTAGAGTGCGTTGACAAATTCCGAGTGTACCTCCTATGTACAAGGTTTGTCATCTACTCGGATAATCACGCCTTACAATGGCTAAAGACCATAAAAGACCCCACCGGACGCCTCTTTCGTTGGAGCCTTCGACTCTCAGCTTACGACTCTGAGGTTAAATACCTCAAGGGCTCGCGTCAGTACGAAGCGGACCTACTCTCCCGTAACCCTTTCTGCGGATTTCTATCCACAGGTCAAATAAAAGATCATCAGGACGAATTACGGAGGGACACAAGGTATATCCTCAATGACAAAGACCTTATGACCATCACACGACGGGGTGTCACTAAAATAATTGTTCCACCATCACTCCGTGGCACCCTACTACAACGAGCCCATCGCGATTTCAATCACCCCGGCATTTCGCAGATGACCAGACTGATCGCAGCCCAATACTATTGGGACGGCATGACAAATGACATCAGGACACATGTAAGAGCCTGTTCAATATGCCAATTAGTCAAACCACCAAAAGGACCTATCTACGGAGAATTGGGACAACTCCCCCAGCGGTCTTGCCATACGAACTAGTGTAACTAGATACTATTTCTGGATTCGCGAAATATGGAAATTCTCGGTCCACCAGCATTCTCACCTATACCCAAATAATTAAAAAGGTGATGCAGTTTGGTTCTCCTAAACGACTTTTGACGGATAGAGCTCCTGCCTTCACCTCTCCGAAATTTCGTAGATTTTTGATTAGACATAACATTGGCCAACTTCTCACGACAAGCAACAACCCTCAGGCCAACGGATTAAGTGAACGACTAAACGCCACGATTACTGGCAAACTTAAACTGTTGCGCCTCCAACAACCGAAGACGGCCTGGACCAAACTACTACCTCAGGTCCTTCAGGCTTATAACAATACCCCACATTCGGTGACCGGGTTTCCACCGTCATACCTCTTGTTAGGTAGTTTCCCGCTACAACTATCCGAGCATGTACAAAACTACCCAAAAATCGACGACGCCAGAGAATTGGCCTATCAAAGGACACACGAACGACACTTACGCGACAAAGCGAGATTCAACCAAACACATAGAGCATCCGATTTTGAAGTAGGCGATCTCGTTTTGGCAAAAACATACCACCATCCAGACACCGGTAAACTGGCACCTTTCTTCTCAGGACCTTATGAAATACTCGAGATAATTTCCCCTCAAATCGTACGGATCAACCGCTCCAACCGACCTCTAAGTCGTGAGACAGATACAATTCATGTCAACAATTTAAAACACTATACGGAAAACGAACAATTTATTTCACCGCCCGTAAATGATCGGGACCAACCCAAAAATACCTTCAATTTTCCATATAAACACTTCAATCACACTCTAATCCATATTAAAACGGCTATTAACTCACGAAAGCAACATGTCTACACTTACAATCAAGATGATCAAAGATATTTGAACCACTTATCCCCTGAAATCTTTACCAATTACTAACCTGACAACGAGACTTTACGATCCCGGAGTTACCAAACTATTTTCGGAACCAACCCATAGAACTTTCTCTCGGACTCACTACTAGAACCCAGTAGTATCTAAATAATTAAGGTAGAAAGGCCCAAAGCAAGTTTCCCCTCGCTCTGTTCGCCTATATTCTACCTTTGTATCTCGAACTATTTTATCTTCGCAAATTAAATATAAGTCCATTAGACTTCCTCACCTACACACGGGACTTTTCCCCCTCGGACTCGCTACACAAGTAACTGCATAGATAAGGTAGAATGGCCCAAAGTAAGTTTCCCCTCGCTCTGTTGGCCAAAATTCTAATATTGTATGTAGTTCTATATTTACCTCAGTCCTGAGCTCACACAATTTCCAACCTCAACCTCATTTCTCGTACTCTACACCTATATCATAGAAACCCATACCAAGTTTCCCCTTGCCATGTCCGCCTTAAAAATATATTAAAGTGTAGAGTTCCCCAGTCTTAATGACCTTCAGAATTTCACCATGTGTATGTGACTTCCCTTCTCGTTGTTCACACTCCTCAATGGCATTTCCCTTATAATACATTAGATGTTATTGTATATAGCCTTTTGTAGCTTTGATATTATCCAAAATTCCCTTAAATATCAAAATCTCCGGTGTTGTAAAACTGCTCGTAAATAATATTTACTTGTGTACTATACAATATTTTATTTACATAAAACTATGTCAACATTACCTTAATTAATTTCAACTGTAAAATTATTTTCTCTATTCCTGGCTTCTCCAGCTTTAAGTATAATCAAACCATGTTCAGCCTTCTTCAACGGGGGCCATATGTCATAATATATACTCTTCCAGGAATAATAAAGCAAACCTAGAGCCAGCCCAGAGAGAGACGGGATGTAAAGTCCGGTCACTTGAGACAGCAGCGACATTCCAAGGGGCGGCAAATGGGGCCCGTCAGTCAACACCTTGGGACTTTTAAGACAGTTGAGGATGGTGTTCGACACAAACGGCCGCCCGGCGGTTGCCGGGCCCGTCTCTCTCTCTCTGGTTGTCTGGGATTCCTCTTCCAAACTTGTGGTGTCCTTATTTCTCTTTCCCCACATTATTATACCACATATACTTTCTATATTGCGACACTAGCTAAATACAGAAACTTAATAAATAATTTATAAGCACACCCAGTGTTATTGTCAAATAACCTTTCAAATCATTAAAACAACAAAAACAACAACAAAAGTCTTTATTAAGGACACTCGTCCCATACAGGATTATCCCAGATACAGAAGTAAACATAACAGGTATCGACAGAAAGTGGAGATTAACATTGACCTTTTCTTCAAGTTGGATCGATTATCTGTCTTGCACCTATTGTCTGTGCTGTTTTCCATAATTTTGAAAAGCTAATGCATTGAGCTTGCTTTTCCCTATTTTTGCCATTAGAACATATGGAGAATTGTTTTCATAACCAATCTTTTGACGGAGAATTCAGAGATCATTAAAAACAGGTATTCCTGAATCCCACAGATATTCCACAAGTTCGCAAGTCCACATCCTATGGTACAGTCAAAGTATAGTTTACATGAAATAGAAGGATAAGAGGAAAGTCATGCAACGACAGAAAATGAAAGAAATCAAATAATAATTTCAACGGCACTTATGCTTCTTAAGGTATAAATGGTCAAAATACTTCTGCAGACTTTACTTCGATAATAGAGGATATTTTATATGAAAGATATATAGAAATATATTAGATGAAAATATTACAATAGATCAGTAGTGCACCCTCCCAGCGGTTTCGCCAAATTATCTTCAAACCGTTCTACTATTGGAGGGCTTTCCTTATATAAGAGGCGACTTATCCTTGTCCCAATCCGATAGTCAACAAATATATAACTGGATGAATACAACCATGTTTGATTAAGGTCTTCTCTTTGGTTTATATAAATTCTACAAGACAGCAGTCACCGTTCGGAGGAGATTAAAGAATCGCCGAATGTCGTGGTCCATTTGGATGAGAAAAACGAAGACTAAAACGCGGCTTATTCCACACTCGCCTTTTCAGTGATACGCTAACCTATGCACGGTGGATTCTGTGGCCACTGAACATGTGTCGGAACTGGAGGCTGTTGGTGGGTTCTGCGCTGCCTGGAGTATAGAAGCTCCATCTATGCTTCCTTCCAGTGGTGAATGTGTATAAGACCGGTGGTCTTAATAAAGCTGTATGTGTTGGTGTATCAGCAATTCCAATGAATATATGGACAATAGGGTAGTATTTAGGTAACTGCGGTCATAAGCTTTTATTGATGTTCTATGGTTTATATAATAGGAAATATAAAAGCGTGTCAAAAAATGTGTAAATTTATTCTGTAGATGATAAAGTTTTCAAACTCTATTTGTTTACCGGCGTTGCTAACCCTAGTTATCACCAATTGTTACCGAAACTTGTACCGAGCTAAGCAAGCGTATAATCCAGCGAACCAAGTAAAGCGAAAACATGGGAAACTGCTTTAAAAGTAAGTTCCCCATATTTTATAGCTGAATATATTCACGTGGATCATGTCACGATGAAAGCTCTTCACAATTTTTATAAAGTTAAATTCCGAAGCTTCGTTCAAATGTGATACTTCCAAAGGAAAGCTTGAAAAAATATCTGCTCAGAATTTTATGATAAACTGAATCTTAACAAATTCTGATTTGAGATATTCCTCAAAGTCTGTGATTGAGAGAAGACAAAATCTGACTATACAAAAAAACTATAAAAACTAATCAAAATAAAATCTGCCGAACGGTTTTTTTTTATTGCATGAAAAGCTCAAACGATGATTTTCTTTATTTTTGAAAAAGTTGATGAAACGATTCAAAAAAATAAGAAAATAAAAAGTTGCTTCAACGAAATAGTAAATTGAGACCAATTTTTTTAACGTTACTTTTCTAATTATTATAATCGATTTTTACTGAAACATTTTGTTACAAAGTTAAAAGTGCTATTGGAAGTTATATAATATACATATATAACATCACACTATAATGTGAGAATAATATTTCAATGTAAAATGTTGAATATAAAATATTTTACAATTTTCTGTCATAGCGCCATGATGATAATGTTTGATGTCGCATGGGTTTAGGTGAAAGCAGTATATCTTGGATCACTACGCAAATATTTCTCTTTCAAAATTCCATATATACATCTGTCATAATTTGTATATAATTGTATGCACCCCCGACCCACTATGCATGTACAATGTATAATTTTCAAAGATTTAATAAAGAATAAGGTAACTGGAGGAAAGAAAGTAGCAACAAGACATAGGAAGCAGGCAGTAAAGCGGGCACAAGTATAAATAACTTGTACAGTCAATACTTCCTGACAGGCCGGACGTAACTGGTGACCACAAAAGTTATAAAAGTAGAGAGACGCCCAATATTTCCGGAGCAAGACCGGACGTATTTGATAACCGCGGAAGTAAATAGAGTCGAACTAACACCCGATACTTCCTGACCAGGCCGGGCATATCTTCCACCAAAGAAAGCCGCCGGTCCAATTAGGAAGCAATAACTAAGTAGGTCAACCAATAGAAAAACGGGCACGTTCCATCCTTCGACCAATGGGAAGGAAGACAACTCGTGGTGTTAAATCGAGAAGCAAGAATTGTCAGTAGTGCTTTGGCTCCCAAGGAGGTGACATCGGCTCTGGACCTCTCTCCCTCTGCTCATCCCGTAGCTAAGTACAATCACCACCATGTGATCAGATAATTAATAAGTCAAAACCCGCTCCGCTCTTCTCAAGCTTTCCTTCCTCCAACCCAGTTGCCTTTTATTTTCAAACCCCATCACGTGTCCTGATTATTCCTAACTGTATGCTTCAACTTCCACTCAAACGACTGCGTTTCAACCAATCCTCACCATTCAAATCGAACAACAAGAAATTCCGCAACGATATTGTCACAGAACGGTTAAGTCGACAGGATTCTACAACAGTGTAATACATCAAATATTGCAGTGTAATAACTTTGGATATATTACACATACATATTATAGAGTTGCGGGAATGTGACAAGTCAAAGACGTACAAGCTATTCCTTAATATCTTGCTCAATGAGAGCTGTGTAAACATGTACTACCAGTTTTATAACTCAGCAGAAGAGCTGATAATATCATTAAAATATCAAAAATAAGATGACTAGAAGACAGGCAGTGTTTGTTAGTCTCTTCACCAAGACTTTGTATAGCTGATCACCTGTTTAATATTTGATAAGGCTCATATACCATAGTACCATATACCATGGTACCTAGAAAGGCATCGCTTTCTTTAATTAATCTCGTCTTCATCACCACTAGTAAAGTTTTTTTTACTAAGGTAATGTGCATAATGTATCGTTCTGATGTATAATTAAAGGGAAAGATGCTTCTCTAGGTACATATATATGTCACATTCTGCTTATAAATTATTTGTAGATGTAAATTTTACACTGTTAGGATTTATGTAAATATTTGTAACTATATAAATGAGACGCGTGATTGAAATAAATTGAGTCAGAAGCTTGCAACGTTTCTTTCTTCATTCACGCTAACAATAAGTCCCTGCATATTGGCGTGTGCGAAACCTTAGATACGTTTCAGAAGTCGACAGGATTTTGACCCGCGATGGGAAGGAAGAGAGCAAGCACCTCATCGAAGGAAGAACCACTGGAAGAAAGAAGAAATATGAATCTTCCTTTCGAACTGATCCCGAGATATGATCCTGATGAAGGACTTAGCTACGATAACTGGTCAAGATTATTTGACCATCAGGCACAACAACAAGGTCTTTCATCAAAAGAATCCCTGTCCATGATGCCAATGTTATTCAAGGGTAAAGCTCTGGAGATGTATGCTTTGATCTGCAGGGATATATCCTCATTGGAGGAACTACATTCTAGGATGAAACGCTTTTTTCATGAGCCGGAACATGGATTACATCGAAAATTCTGGCAAGTAAGAAAAGGACGAGAACAATCCGTAAAAGAATATTACTTTGCAAAGATTAAACTCGCAACCAAATTGGGACTGTCACAGGAATTGATTTTGGAGGGATTAACGTCTGGCATCGAGTCGGAGTTTGAGCGCTTTTTGATCGCTGCCTCACCGACAAGTCTGGAGCGCTGGCTTGAGATTGCCGAGGCCATAGAGATATCTCACTGCCGAACCACAAGTTCAGCCTCGGGAATGGAGATGGGTTATCCTGCCCGACGACGACCGTCTACTTCCTGGCAGGGAGGACAGGGCTATAGGCCGCGGAACTGGAGAGAGGGAAGGAACGATCGTCCCGGGACCCACCTTCCGCCAACTAGGAGCCAAACCGCAAGCCTTGCCGCCGTTCAAGATCACGAGGGTGAGTCACCAGCCTCTATCAGGAGACTCGAACAGGGCGATTGACGCCTACCCAGTCTGCACGTATTGTTGAGGGATCGTGTAGACGGAGTGGATTTTAAGTTACTTTTTGTTTTAGACTCTGGATCAGAAATAAATGTCCTTCCCAGGCATCTAGTGCCGGCGGAATTTATTACATTAATTAGGGAACCCAAACTTAAATCTTTAAAATCGGTTAGCCATTGTATCACCATTGTTGGCGAGATTGAGTTAAATACTACCATAGGAGATAAGTCGCTCAATATTTTGTTTCATGTAGTTCAGAGTGGAAGCCTTAATTTTGGTATTTTATCTGCCAAATACTTACCCTATTTTAAGGTGAAAATTGATTTTAATAATAGTTACATTAAACAGAATAATAGAAAATTAGGCCAGTTTAATTACAGTTTTTCAGGCAGAGAATTAGAAGCTATACAGAGATTTTACCAAATTCAAAACTATTATGCTAAAATTAGTAGAACCAAATATTGCAATCATCATGTAAATTGTTTAAAAGTAAATAGAAAATGTCTTAGGATTAGAGATTCGTTATTCTATAGAAATGTTGAAAACTTGCTTGAAGATAATGTTTGTAATTTTGTTTGTTCCGTGCCAGACAGTGGAGCAGTTCCTTATGTATTAAAATCTAAGCCAGTGTATCAACCAGATGCAAAACCTCTGCCACTGCCTGACACGAATGATTGTTTTTTACATGATAATATAGAACTTTTCACTATGGTAAAAATACTATTAGATAATCATGCAGAGATCTTTGGGGAAAACAAATTTAATATAAAACCCTTGAACATCCAGCCTCCAAGACTGAGACTGAGTGACAAAAAGCCTGTCTGTGTTAGACCATATCGTCATAGCTTGAGAGATCGGGACTTGATAAATCAACAGATTGAGCAATTGTTAAAATACGGTTTAATCAAACCTGCGTCTTCCCCATACAGCGCACCTGTGACGCTCGCACCCAAGAAGGGCGAGGGAAGGGTTAGGCTTTGTATCGACTATAGACTCCTAAATAGGAAAATAATTTCGGATTCGTTCCCTATTCCGTTAATGGAGGATATAGTTCAGAAGGTACAGGGCGCCAGAGTATTTTCATGCCTCGATATCTTGAGCGCTTACTGGACAATCCCTCTTCATCCAAAAGATCGGGAGATGACATGTTTCTCAACTTCTGAGGGCTCTTATGTCTGGTGTAGATTGCCGTTTGGATTAAAGACCGCCCCTGCAATATTTAATAGAAAGCTCTCTGCCATTCTGCAGAAATACAAACTTGATAATGTAACATCTTATTTTGATGATATTTTAGTATTTTCAGAAAACGAGGAATCCCATTTAAAACACCTCGGACAAATATTCGAGATTTTAAGAAAAGAAGGCATACAGTTAAGGAGAGATAAATGTCTACTATTTATGAAAAGGATAACTTATCTCGGCTATGAAATTTCGGAGAACCAGATCTCGCCTTCGGGCGTTAATGTCGATGTCATCAAATCATTGCCCCCACCTCGTGATTTGAGATGTTTAAGATCCTTTTTGGGAAGCGTGACACATTACGCGAAATTTATAAATAATTTTAACAACCTAAGAGCCCCTTTGAATGAGCTTCTCAAGAAAAACTCCCGGTTTATCTGGACGGAGGAATGTCAGAGAAGCTTTGAGGGTTTAAAGGAAGCGCTATGCTCCAAACCAATACTTCAACTTTTTAACCCTTCTTTGGCTACACATATTTATTGTGATGCCAGTACCTCGGGTATAGGAGCGGTGCTTAAACAGGAATATCCTGATGGCACGCAAAAGCCGTTCACCTATTTCAGTAGGGCTTTGCGAGGTGCCGAGTCTAAATATACGATAACAGAACTAGAACTGCTCGCGGTGGTCGAGACTTGTAAGCGCTACCACCCTTACATATCCGGCAGTCACGTCATAGTTCACACGGATCATAAGGCGCTAATATGGCTGAATAGCTTCAAACACACCAATGGGAGACTGTTCCGATGGTCTTTGAAGTTGTCCGAATATGACTTGGATTTTAATTACAACAAGGGTTGTGAAAATCACGAAGCCGACATGCTCTCCAGACTTCCATACTCTTATTTTTTGTCAGCTCAAGCCTTGAAACAAAACCAGGGTGATTTATCGATACCACCTTCAAAATTATACTCTATAGTGGATGGTATTACTTATATAAGACTTAATAACAAGGATAGAGTAGTTGTTCCCCCGGAGCTCCAAGATGACCTGATTCAGAAAGCCCATGAATCTTTAGGACACCCAGGCATCAGTGCTATGATCAGAGCACTGTCCGTTCAATACTATTTTAAGGGGATGATAGGGAAGATAAAGAATTATGTTAAGAATTGCAAGGAGTGTCAAACAATAAAGAGTAGCACCCAGCCCTCCTATGGACTGATGGGATCATTGCCTAGGGCGGCAAAACCCTTCGATGTCGTGGCTTTGGATACGGTTTTGGGCCTAGGAGGTTATAATAGTGCAAAAAATTGTGCCCATACCGTTATCGACCATCATTCACGATATATCTGGGGATATGCTTCCAAAGGCACATCCATCGCGACGTACATAAATATCATAAACCAATTATTAAATATAGGAAAACCTAGAATCTTAGTCACGGATAGACATCCCTCGTTTGTCTCGAAGAGATTCAATAAATTTCTTCAGGAGAAAGGTATAAAGCACGTGATGACCTCCCCGTCCCATCCAGAGTGTAATGGACTAGTAGAACGGGCTAATGCAACGTTGATTGGAAGGTTAAAAATACAACATCAAGGTAACCCTAGGGCCCCTTGGCCAAAATTGTTACAAAAAACGCTGGAAGAATATAGAGACACACCCCACTCTACGACTACATTCCCTCCGATATACTTGCTGTACGGGACCCTCCCTTCCTACATGTCTGATCTTACTAATCCGTATCCGCCAGTAGAAAGGGCCCGAACCATTGCCAATGAAAAAACCGAGGAATTGCATAAACGGTTAGTTAAAAGATACAATAGTTCTCATAGATTCCCGAATTTAAAAATTGGAGATAAGGTTTTGTATCGAATCCCTCATCAGGTAGGCCATGGCAAACTGTCACCAGTTTATTATCCAGACCCATACACCGTTCTTTCTACCCCATCCCCTCACACAGTTGAAATAAATAAACCGTGCCAGCCTGAAAATAAGCCCAGCACAATAGTTAATGTATCTAAATTAAAATTATGGGACCCTATTTCAACCTCGAATGAAGGCAGGCGGAATTATCCATTTCCCTTCCAAGATGTGGAGGATTTGAATGGATGTATGTAATCTGACCATGGCCAAACGTTCGAAAGGAGTTTCCACTCTCTGAGGGGCTGCTTAATACCGCAAAATGTTTCTTTTGCGTCCATGTGGTTTTTCTACTTCAATGGTAGGGCTTGAATTCTCTCTACAAACATTGAAGGACTCAGCTAATAATGGACAATACAGCCCTGTTACATATGTTCTAAGTGACACGCCTGGGAAGGAGAAAAAAAAAAAAAAAAAACAATTTTTTTTTTACAGGCCGGTCACCCCAGGGATCTCTAGTAAAATGGTCACTATGCGATACAGTGAATTAGGTACGCACCTGGATACCCCAACTATCAGGTCCGACTGCCCTACTGCCATAGTGATAATACTTTTATTATTATTATTGTTATTATTATTATTATTATTTTTATTTTATTTTTTTTTTCTCTCTCTGCAGAATGTTTTTTTTTCTCTCTAACCTTCCAACCCCTCCCAACCTCCATTTGTGTAAATAAATCTGAGATTTATTTTTTTTTTAGTAGGGGGGTTTGTCACATTCTGCTTATAAATTATTTGTAGATGTAAATTTTACACTGTTAGGATTTATGTAAATATTTGTAACTATATAAATGAGACGCGTGATTGAAATAAATTGAGTCAGAAGCTTGCAACGTTTCTTTCTTCATTCACGCTAACAATAAGTCCCTGCATATTGGCGTGTGCGAAACCTTAGATACGTTTCATATATATATTCAAGATACATCTCTTTCTTGGAATGTATACTCTCAATGGATAACGATATTTGAATTTTTTTTTGGGCCAAACATTTTTTTCAAGTGTATTACTATTTTACAATTAGAATCAACTAATCTCTCTCTTTAATAATTTTACCAATATTCATAGAGAATTTCATTGAAATTACTTTTACAACATTACCATTTGTAAAAGCACCATATTGTGCTTTCATTGAGAAATTAAAAACATCAAATATTTATTTTAAAAGTCTGTAGTCAAATATTAATATATGATATCACACAATGAAGCAGCGTGTCCTGACTTTTTTTTTAGCGTTCCGACCGGTGAATATTGTGAAGAATGGACATATGTTTTGAAAATTCACTTTTTGTTTTTAAATAACTCGTATATATAAAAGCTGATTCCTGAACAGAAGGACAAAGGAAAGAAGAAAACTATCCAATAACCATTGAGTCTATATTGAATGAACATATAAACATAACTCTTTTAAACCAGGTATTATTTTAGAAACATTACTCGGCAGAAAAATCCAGTTTTTCTTCTAGAATCTAACCTCTGATAGATAGAGGTGGTTGGTCAATAGGTGTCCAGCGTGTGTAAATGACTGCAAAGTCTAGCGATAGATTTTCGATATGTCAATATATGCCGGAAACTTTTTATAAATTTTAAATTCGATCTTGAACCCCCAAGATATACATACATACAGTAACACTTCACTGTAGAGGACAACACCTAGTTACAAAGCCAAAATGTTCTTTAGAGATAGGTGTTCTCTTACTGGAGAGCAGCTAATTGGTAAAATTGGTAATTTTGGAAATGTTAAATGTCTTTTGTATAGAGGTGTCTTCTATATGTAGTGTCCGTTCATGGGAGTTCTACGATCATACATCGACCCGCAAAGAGAGAGAGAGAGTTTAAAATATGTAAATTAAAATTGAGATGGTATTGTCTGGTGAAATTTTACCTTGTCAAAAAACGATATATTTATGAAGAGAAGAATAATCTGAAGATAGTATCGTAAAATAACCCAAAATTTGAAAATTTGAATCCGTTACAGAGAGCTACGAATCTTTAAGTAGACTGCTGATAGATACTCTAGTCCTTATAGAATTATAAAAAAGCTCAATGTAATAAATTCAATAGAACCTTATACACCTTATAAATTAAGACAATGATGTTATACAATGAGTCCCTCAATGCATATGTTTGTGTTTTCTTATCACAAGAACACATGGCACGGGCCCTTGCAATCATCGAGAGTACCGTTTATTATGTTTATACTAAAGTACACCACGTGTACACAAAGGTATATTCAATACTTATTTAACCTTGTTTAAACTTATTTCTCACTTTAAGATGCAAAGTTTACACCACATGTCTACAAAGAAAGATTCAATACTTATTTCTCGCTAAAAGATGTGGAGTTTATACCTAAGATATATCAAATGTCTACAAACTTCTTACTTATTTCTCACTTAAAGATAAGAGTTCACATGTCTACAAAGGTAGCTTCAATACTTATTTCGCTAAAAGATGTAGAGTTTATACTTAAGATAAATCACATGTCTACAAACTTATTACTTATTTCTCACTGAAAGATAAGAGTTCACATGTCTACAAAGGTAGATTCAATACTTATTTCGCTAAAAGATGTAGAGTTTATACCTAAGATAAATCAAATGTCTACAAACTTCTTACTTATTTCTCACTTAAAGATGTAGAGTTTACATGTCTACAAAGATAGTTTCTATACTTATTTCACCCTAAAATATACAGAGTTTATACTTAAGATAAATCACATGTCTACAAACTTCTTACTTATTTCTCACTGAAAGATGAGAGTTCACATGTCTACAAAGGTAGATTCAATACTTCTTTCTCAGTAGAAGAGATGCAGAGTTTGGTTATTTGAACTCACTGACGGGTTAGCAATTGAATCTATGATTTGTACTATTTTAAGGTGTTTTAAAAAAAAGAGCTTCTTAATTCTAACAATGTGACAAGTCAAAGACGTACAAGCTATTCTTTAATCTCTTGCTCAATGAGAACTGTGTCAGCATGTACTACCAGTTCTCCAGCTCAGCAGAGAAGGGCTGAGAATATTAGTGAAATATCAAAAATAAGATGACTAGAAGACAGGTAGTGTTTGTTAGTTTCTCCACCAAGAATTTGTATAGCTGATTACCTGTTTATATTTTTATAATGTCTAACTATTGTTTGATTTTTTCATTATCAGACTCAGAGATGAGTGCCTGTTTGTGAGACGAAATAAGAGGACTTTGTTGTTGTTGTATTTTATAAGATTTGAAGGCTGATATCTTACCGGGTCCCCTGGAACTACGCAACTAATGCGCTAAGAGTTGTGGAACCTCAATATTACTATCCCTAGGTTTGATCAGCTAGATTGCTGGTACCTCTCCATGTTACCTTTTAAGGAGAAGTTCCTTTGAAAATTAGCTTAGCTACAAGATTCCAATATTCTACTAATCGCACATGCAAATCTTTAATTGAGACAATCTGTCTCCTTTTAGGATTCATCTAGTAGTTTCACAGAGTCAAAAACTAAATGAATAAAAGTGTAAAAAGAGTCAATTACATATAGTAATAAAAACATATGATAGAGAACAAGCTATCTCGCTAGTTAACAGTTTTGCTGTCCTTCAATTCGATTCTCTCTTATTTTATCAGCAATATTGAAAGTTTGCTATATTCAGACAAACCTGGAATATAATATTTAAGGATAAAAGAAACATAGAAATATTTACATCGAGAAATGTTCTCCTTAAAATAAGCCACAAAGGATCAATTTAGCCGAGATTGGTAAAATACAGTGAGCAAGAATAACTCCCCCAGAGTGCGGACTATATAAACAGAATAACCCAACTTTATATTAGAACGGTATAGTATTCAGCCGTCTCTCAATAATTTTTATCGAAGTAAAGATTGAGGTTGTTTTATTTTCAAACTACAGCGATAAATATATAGTTTCATATCTTGTGTCTTTTAACTGTTCCTGTAGAAAATAGATCACTAACCTGTATTATAATAGTTTTGTGTGGGTTTTTAATTGAATAGAGAATGGTGTAAGTGTAGGTAGAGCCCAATCCACTGAGAGAGAGAAAGAGGTTAAAATCCAAGAACCAAACAAAATATAATGTAGGATCGTTATTTTCCCTTATACTTAGAAGTCAAAGATTCGTTACATTTGATGTTTGAAGTTTGAAATATTACTACTGTGAATAAACACATAAGATTGAGAGAGAAAGATAGAAAGAGTGAGAGATCTTCGAATTTTGATCTCTTAATTTTAGAATATCATAAAGTAATTACTTTAAAGTTATTTCACATAACTTACCATCGACAAGGACCTACGTTGTAACAAGAGTGATGTCTGCTGTTCTCTGCGATTTGGAAGGTCATCACCAGATATATTTTCTCAAGACCACAGTAGGATGGCACACCAAAGAGCATCATAGAAAGGAAGCTCTAGTTGGATAGGAATACTGCCCGCGGCAATATGGGCTGAGGAGAAATAAACAGATTTCACAAGAATATTGCAAAATAGTGTATATGTACTGTGCAAAATGGATATATATAGCGGCAGTTTCTATAATCGACACACTTGTGTGTACAGAGCAAGAGCCTAAGAAGGCTGAGAGGGTCAGATTCTGGCCCGTGGAGGAGGTGGAGGTGTTTGACAAAGCCCTGCCCCCCACCTGTCACCGCGTCGACCACTGCCGAGAGGTAACATCTCGAGTCTTATATATTTGAAGGAGTGTTGTGCTAATGGAAATCTTGTTGTTTTTGCAGTTTCTTGGAAAGCCGACCCCCATCGTGGCGAAGAAGAAGCTGAGGTGAGTGGATTTAGGTCTCAGATTAGCAACTCTTTACCACCTGATCTCTTCAATTTTCTCTTTTGCTTCATCTTTTCAAAAAGAATGTTTGCCATCATAAAAGTATTTTATATACCATATCCATTATATGTTTAAATTTCGAGATTTAAGGATGATGTAGAATCAAACTACCAACAAGAGCTATATAGTATGGACAATCCCTACAGCAAACTAAATGTGGGGTATGGTGTGTACAGGACCCCGGTGTGGGTCATCAAGCTCTGCCGCCGGACCCGCTAGCTGCAGCGCCGCTGCCAGAGTAAGTGTGTGTTTGTATCTCTCACTCCCTATTCACCTTTATGACTATCTCCAGTGGTAGCATAAATTCTTTAGTCACATATATATTAGAATAGTATAAGTCTCATGTAGCCCTTCTTTTTTCCTGTGATATCCTATGTTCAGTACATTCACTGATTTTATAATATAGCGAATAGACAAAAGACAATTTATATTCAAAAGCCAAACTAGTACTCAATCTCATTTATTTATTATACTTTGATTTTCACTACTATAGTGTATCTGATATATGTGTGGATGTAGGGTTCTGGCGCGGCCGCTGAAGTGACTTGAGGTCCACCGATTCGACAGGACTGAGGAGCCAGACCAAAGCCTGTGGCTCCAGAAGCGAGGCTGGGCTGGAGCAGGTCCATTGTGTGGCCCACCGAGGCGACGGGACCTAACGTCGAGAAGACAAGCCTGCGGCTCCAGAAGCGAGTCTGGGCTGGAGCAGGTCCACTGTGAGGCCCACCGAGGCGACCGGACCTAACGTCGGGGAGCCAAACCCAAGCCTGTGGCTCCAGAAGCGAGGCTGGGCTGGAGCAGGTCCATTGTGAGGCCCAACGAGGCGACGGGACCTAACATCGGGGAGTCGATCCAAGCCTGTGGCTCCAGAAGCGAGGCTGGGCTGGAGCAGGTCCACTGTGAGGCCCACCGAGGCGACCGGACCTAACGTCGGGGAGCCAGACCCAAGCCTGTGGCTCTAGAAGCGAGGCTGGGCTGGAGCAGGTCCATTGTGAGGCCCACCGAGGCGACGGGACCTAACGTCGAGAAGCCAAGCCTGTGGCTCCAGAAGCGAGGCTGGGCTGGAGCAGGTCCACTGTGAGGCCCACCGAGGCGACCGGACCTAACGTCGGGGAGCCAGACCCAAGCCTGTGGCTCCAGAAGCGAGGCATGGCTGGAGCAGGTCCATTGTGAGGCCCACCGAAGCGACAGGACCTAACGGCGAGAAGCCAAGCCTGTGGCTCCAGAAGCGAGGCTGAACTGGAGCAGCTCCATTGTGAGGCCCATCGAGGCGACGGAACCTTACGTCGGGGAGTCAGACCCAAGCCTGTGGCTCCAAAAGCGAGGCTGGGCTGGAGCAGGTCCACTGTGAGGCCCACCGAGGCGACCGGACCTAACGTCGGGGAACCAGACCCAAGCCTGTGGCTCCAGAAGCGAGGCTAGGCTGGAGCAGGTCCATTGTGAGGCCCACCGAGGCGACGGGACCTAACGTCCAGAAGCCAAGTCTGTGGCTCCAGAAGCGAGGCTGGGCAGAGCTGGTCCATTGTGAGGCCCAAGGAAGCGACGGGACCTAACGTTGAGAAGCCAAGCCTGTGGCTCCAGTAGCGAGGCTGGGCTGGAGCAGGTCCACTGTGAGGCCCACTGAGGAGACAGGATCTAACGTTAAGAAGCCAAGCCTGTGGCTCCAGAAGCGAGGCTGGTCTGAAGTTATTCTCAATGGATTTTAAATAGATATCAATAAATCTTTCAATAGAGCGATCTTGTAATATATTACATCTTTGACTAATGAGTGATACTTCTAATTGCCACAATTTTTGTAACTATATGTAAATATATATTTAACAGATAAATTACTCCATTAAATCAGTTCAGTTATGTGGAGCAAACCGAATATGCAAATTAATCTCATATAAAGATTTTAAAGCATGACAGGGAATTTTCAGACATAATCCTATGTTTTGAAAATAAAGGCTGTCTGACCTACATTTTCATAGTTCTTAAAAATAAATTACACTTCAGTTAAAAGATTTTTTCTACCTTTCAACAAAATTCTCTCCCTCCAAGTTTCATCCAGATATGCATGCGGTGATACGTACGTAGAAAACAAAGAGAAAGTGCATTGTAACTTTTCTTATCTATTTTCTACAATAATACTATTTATATATATCACATAAATACTACAATTCTTTATGTGTAAACGAATATTTTATGTAATAAAATATATATAATAAGTTACTAAATATAATGAAAGGAAGTTTTTAACAATGAAATACAAGTTTAAATCTAAAAAAAACGATATCATATAACACGCTTCAAATTATTTGTTAGTTAATTCTTCAGTTATATTTCAAACTATAAACTATATTTCTTTTAAATGTGGTTTTAAAACACTAAAACTCTTTATCAGACTTTAAAATCTTATCTTCGCAATACATTCATTTGGACACCAAATAAAAATATTATTTTTAAATATAAAGTGCTTTTCTTAATGAAATCAGAAATGTAATTTTAAAATATAAAACAAAAAAGGTAGAAGACCCTAAGATACTGTGAAAAGACTAGCCATAAAAAACAAGTTTAAATTAAAAAGGTCTACTGCCAGCCTACTGAGGTGTACTACACACCAGTGAAATAGCTGCCACTAACTCTTGCTTCATTCTAGAATCTGAGTACTATATATATAATATTCGAGGTCGTAGAGGTATAGCCTTCACCACGCTGACGAGGGCCAATAGCCCGAAATGCGTTCGTAGTTAGCTTTTCTTGAATTATCGAAAAAATGGGTTGACCAAATATCAGGGAACACGCTAAATCAATGTTTTAGTTAATTTCTGTTCCATTAGATGGCACTCTGCCATCTAAAATGTTCATGTGCTCGTGGTCAGGAGATGCCTTCATTATTTTTAATATATATATAAATTAAAAATAATGAAGGCATCTCCTGACCACGAGCACATGTGCTTTTTAGATGGCAGAGCGCCATCTAGTGGAGCAAGAATAAACTAAACGTTTATTTAGCTTGCTCCGTGATATTTGGCCAACCCAATTTCTTGATAAATCAATAAAAGCCATCCACGAACGCGTTTCGCGCTGTTGGCGCTCGTCAGCGTGGAGTTGACTAACCACTGCATCCAAAAATATTTTTTGGACCCAATGGCTTCTTGAGAAATCAAGAAATGGGTATTTAAGGCTAAATTTGCGTAAAGACGCTTAACACATGAGAAAACAATAGAAAAAATAAAAGATAAGTGGGTCAGGTGTTGATATTAAAAATAAAGAAGGCATCTCCTGACCACGAGCACATGTGCTTTTTAGATGGCAGAGCGCTTAAATTGGGTTGGCCAAATATCACGGAGCAAGCTAAATAAACGTTTAGTTTATTCTTGCTCCACTAGATGGCGCTCTGCCATCTAAAAAGCACATATGCTCGTGGTCAGGAAATGCCTTCTTTATTTTTAATATCAACATCTGACCCACTTATCTTTTATTTTTTCTATTGTTTTCTCATATATATATATGAAATGTAAATAATAAAGTTTATTTAATAAAAATTTAAATCTTAAATATAATTTAAATTAATTTGATATTATAGAGTAAGTTAACATGGATTTATATATTGACAGAACTATATTTAAAACTTTTAATAATAGTTATATTTTATATATAAATAAGAAATTCTATTAGATTAGCAAGCTAAATCTAAAATAAATATATAAGATAAAAGTTGATAATTTTATTTTGTGTTTAAGTTATATGATTAAATAGTTGTTTATATGTATTATATTTATATCTTATTAAGGAGAGAAAAATGTAATAAAAGTAATTATATGCTAGAATAATATGTTTTTATTTTAAATAAAAAAAAAGAAAATTTTGAAAATAAAAAGAAAATTATCAAGAAAAGAAAATTTAACAACGTAACGTCTTTTATCATCGGCTTTTACCCTACATTTAGACATACTCTAAAGATAAATAGGAATAAAGGAAGAGAATTATAATGATTATATATTTATTTTAGTAAAAGAGGGGAAAGAGATAAAGAAAGAACCATACACTTTTATTTCAAACAGGTAGAGAATTGAAAGAGTGTTAGTATTTTATAGTTAATTAATATTTTTTTTGAAATTTTTTTATATATATATATTTTTCCATATATAATTTTTTATAGTTAGAATAATATGATATAATGTTTTGCCTTGTTAAGGATAGATAAACATATTTTAAATCTTTGCCAATTAGAAATTATTTTTTTGGAACCCTAATGGTAGACCAGGACAATACACAAAAGGAGATTGGAAAATCCATTGGAACGAGAAATCTGTGGTATCAGGGCTCTTCAGATGAAAATACCACCCCATTTCACCCGTACTTCATTATGGTTAGATTTCTCTTCGACCATTATAGTGTATAAATAAGTTAATATTAGATAACATAGAATGAGGTTGTCTACTTACCTATCCAAAGTGACGCCTGTTGCTCTAGAGACAGTGCACATGTGTGGACATGTAACATTTGGCTGTTTGGGGCCCGCCAACTTTGTTCTAAAATTAACCCTCCCTCTTCTAGGAAACCTTATTTTTAAAGTTGTTTAAAGTTAGAAAAGCTGTCAGAAAAGAATCATTAGAAATTTTAAAGATTGTGAAAATATGTATTAATTTCTTGTTTACATTGATTTAAGTCAAAATTATATTTAAAATTATTTTTTTTTTGCTTATCCCTAGTACACGTGGTACAGGTCATGATAATCATGGTGGGTAGTTAGCGACTGCTTTTTACTGTAAGCGCACCACATGTCTACACATGTGAAAGCAGTTCGACTTTGCACTTACAAATGTACCAGAGCCTCGTTTGGTTGTACTTTTGCAAAAATCGGGGGGCCATTGGAGCATTTTTTTTTTTTTTAAACAGAAAAAGTGTCCAATGCGGGATCGAACCCGGGTCATAGTGGTCGAAAACCAAACGGTTTAACCAGCCTTCCACCGACCCCCCATGTATCAAGATAGACATTTATAAATTGGCACCGTGGATGTCACTTTTGTCAAACGTCCCGCTCCAAACTTTGTGTGTTTTTAAAATATAAAAAAAAATGTAAATTTTCACAACGATATTTGAAAATTATATTATTTGATTTTCAAATACTATTCGTTACAAGTATAAATTGGCGCCGTGGATGTCACTCTTGTGAAACGTCCCGCTCCAAACTTTGTGTTTGAGAAGCGATATTTTTATAGAAAGATGATCTGGCTTTTGTTTTCTGCTCGAATGAATGTTTTTCTGTTAGAATTTTGTTCCTGCGTACAAAAAAATGAACTGGTTTCACCCATGGTCTCTGCTTTTTGGAATTTTTCTGGATATAATTTTGTATCTGATAATCAAACATAATACAGCAATATTGTCATCATCATTTTCTGACTAAAAAAACAACTATTTTTGCCCAGAACCTGTCAATTTTATTTTTTATTGGCTAAAAATCCGATTAATATATTTTCCAGATTTTTCTCTATGTCCTGTCAAAAGACGTTTTACATGTACATTAGGTCAGCTGATATTACCTACCTCCCCTCTTCACCGCTAGAGGCGCTGCTTGCGAGCGAAAAGGCAAATTTGCAACGCAATTTGCAAATAACTCGAAGAATATTCGGGATAGAGGCCTGATATTTTCACTATAAGTTTTTCCAGATTCTACTCTATATACTGTTAAAAATTTCAGTCAGATTACGGAGGGTGTTTCCTTTCAAATGAAACGATTTCAAACGTCCGTTAGAACTTTATTTTTCGAACGTGAATTTTTTTCATGTGTTCTATGTGCTTCTGCTTCTTCTTGGCTATCTCCCTGCATCGGACTTTCCAAGCTGCGAACACTTCCTTGACTTTGGAGAGCGAAACATTCGACCACTCCTCTTGTGCGGCTTTCCAAAGAAGGAAACAGTTATAGCGTCATAGTGAAAAAGCTAAAAGCAGAAGGACTAGATGTTGGCAAAGCTACAATATGTAGGGTAGTAAATGGCATCGGAAAGAAAAGGGAAGCTGAATCCAATGGGCAAAAATTTCAAGTCGATCGACCACGTCCGGTGCGGACCCCCGCCACGGTTTCCAAGGTAAAGCGGCTAGCAACTACTGAAAATCCACCATCTCAGCGCCAACTTTCCAGAATGTGTGGAACATCGCTAAAAACGATAAATAACATCATTCACAAAGATTTGGAACTGGATACCCGACGAAAAGGCAAGGTTCACAAGCTCACCCCTTTCCACATGAAAAACCGTGCAACGAATGCCCGGAAGCTCTACGAGGAACACCTGGCCGGTTCCAGATCGGAATATACTGCAACATTGGACGAAGCATGGATGTATGTGACGTATTGCAATGGAATCCGGAAGATCTGTTACATCAAAAGAGGCAATCAGGTCCCGGATAATTGGGTTCACCAATGCTCCGAAACTTTCCCTAAAGGTTTCATGGTTGTCGGGGTAATGACTGGCCGTGGAGTCCTTCCGCTCATAAAGGTTCCATCGAAGGTGAAGGTGAACTCAGAATTCTATATAGAATGCGTTCTGAAACCTGTCATCGAACAACTGAAGGACCTTTACCCAGGGGAAATGGACAAAGTGTTCCTTCATCACGACAAAGCCTCTTCCCATACCTCCAACAAAACCCAACAGTTCCTACAAGAAATGAAGGACACCCTAGGCCTAAATTTTATCAGGAACTCGGACATTCCAGTGAAGTCTCCCGACGCCAGCCCACTGGATTTTTACGGGTTCGGTATGTTGAAACAACGGCTCTTCAACCGACGTCCCAAAACTGAGGCCGGACTTTGGAAAGCCGCACAAGAGGAGTGGTCGAATGTTTCGCTCTCCAAAGTCAAGGAAGTGTTCGCAGCTTGGAAAGTCCGATGCAGGGAGATAGCCAAGAAGAAGGGGAAGCACATAGAACACGTGAAAAAAATTCACGTTCGAAAAATAAAGTTCTAACGGACGTTTGAAATCGTTTCATTTGAAAGGAAACGCCCTCTGTAGTTACGTGTTGTGGACGTGTATAGCCGACATAGATACCCACATACATACATACATACATACATCGACCGTGCGGCCACGCTTTGGTCGAGCTCCGCCTTTTTTTTCCACCCTGGCGGGTGTATGAACGTTGGTGCCACGTCAAGTTTGGTATGGGCAGATAGCCCATTTGATGCCGATCAATTGCCTGTAAGGCACGGCTTAATATCTCAAACCGACGCGGAAATATCTGCGAAAAACCAATTGCAGATTGACAATTCAATCGAAATGCAAGAATCGGCCAGTAATACAAATCTGCCTACTAGCGAACGATATGCAAAATCTGCCGTGTCGCACGAATTTGCCGCTACAGTGCCTTCGTCTGGCGCGCTTCCAAGCCGACAGAACTGGGCGGAAATATCCGAGGATCAAGGTCCTGTTTCTGGAGACGACTTTACCGTCGTTCAAAACAAAAGAAAACGCCGCAACACGGGAGCGCCGGGCGTTACGGCCGCACAGTCCAACGGCGCTGGATCGGCTACTGGGCGACGGAGATCCTCGCCTACATGGGTGCGGCAGGTCCAGGAGATCAGGACCACGAGGGCGCACATCGTGGAAGCCAGAGCTCGCCAGGCGTCCTGCAACGAGGAGCAGTGCCTCTACCTGGAGTACTGCCCGGACTATCAGACATATCAATACCTAAAAGCCATTGATAGAGTCGTCGGAGGATCCAAGAACGTTGTCCAATTTGCCAAGGTAAATGGGCACTACTTGCTGGGACTCACCAGCAGATCCCTGGCGGAACGGCTGATCCGGGAGGGCCTCGAGGTCGAGGGAACCCTCATCAGAACCTTCCCCTTTAGGAAGAGCTCCATCAAAATCACAATAGGGAACCTACCCTTCTTTGTGGAGGACGCCGCCGTGATCAATGCCCTCTCCCGATTTGGACGAATCACCTCGATCGCCCCCAAACTGCTAAGGGCTGGCGAATTTGACTTCACTGACGGCCGTCGGGAGGCTTTTATTCTCCTCCACGACGGCGTTACCGTTGACAAGCTTCCCACCCGCTTTGAAATTAAAATTAAAGGTGAGGCCTGGCCGGCCTACCTTACATATGGCATCAAATGCTCTAGATGCCACGGACAGGGACACAGAAGAGCCAACTGTCCCCTTCTCCACGGGCAGTCCACCACCTCCAGACGGGCTCCACCGCCCTCTCCCACCAAACTCCAACCACTGACCGCGCCTGGACTGCCTAAACGGTTCTCGGCCGCGCCTGCGCCAGCACCTCCCAGTCCAGCTGTCGAGGATTCTGGCGCTTCTCCTGCGGCCCGAGCTGTGACTCCATCTACAGCACCTCGGCCATCTCCACCAGCGGCCCCGACCTTACCTATGGAGGAGGCGTCTCCTGCCCCTCCACCTGTGACCCCTGCTCCGTCCCTGCGGGCACCTGTGAGTCACGTGCCTGCAGCCCCAACACCGGACGTTGAGATGTCCATCATCGAGGAGATTTCTACATCCTCCACGTCTTCGACAAAAACATCAACGAGAGAAGGCCTCGTGACTTTCATCGAGAGGAACCCGGCCATCTCCTTTGCCCAGACCGACGCCCTTGGCCTCGGGCGGGAGGAGGTCTTGGACATCCTCTCCTCGAAAACCAAGGCTCGGAAGCGGGGACCCCTCCTGTCACCCTCGCAGGGCGGCGCTCTCGCCGGCCTAATCCGTCAACTCTTGGGCCAGAGGCCCGGAGGGGATAGTAACATCTATAAAGTCCTGCGGCAGGTCTTGTCAGAGCTGAAGACCGCCCCTACCGCAGTGCCTTCAACACCCCCACTGCCTGCGCCTCGGCCTTCTGGGCCTACGCCGCCTACTTCCCACAGCGAAGAACTGATGCCTGCTGTGATGACACCTCCGCCGCCCGCCCCGACGGAGATGGAGGAGGACAATCCGATGACGGAAAAAGAGCGTTGTGCACCCCCACCGCCTGCGCCTCGGCTCGCTGAGCCGACACCACCCACTCCCCATGGGGAAGAGCTAACACCGGCCATGGCGACACCTCCGCCTCCACTGCCATTCCTGACCCAGGTGGAGCTGGAGACTAAGTGCGTAGACCGGATATTCGACCTGTTCAAAGAGCAGAACTATCAACAGGCCTTGGGGCCCCTACTCAAGAAGGGGCTAGATATTGACAACCTCTCACATTCGATCGTGTGGCTCAAGAGTAGGGAGTACCTCCTCAAGTCTCTCAGATCTAGACCCAGACACAAAGCCACTCTCGCCGAGTTTCTCGGCACTGTCGCCGAACATGCTCACGATGACCACCCCTTAATTCAAAGGGGAATATACGAGCTCAGGCTGGCTCTGCGCTCCTAACAGAATCAAGATTATTGTAAATTTTTATACTTTCTCCCATTGACTTTGGGTGTAATCATTGACTAAAAGTCAATAAAATTATTTAATTGTCATACATACATACATACATACATACATACATACATACATACATACATACATACACTGACTTTTATATATATAGGGGGGGGGGGGGATTATATTTCATAGATTCAAATACTCTGTTAAATCGACCGCCACTGGTCACGGTTTCCCTATAAAAACTCATTTTGTTGTTGTTTCCCGATGGCGGCTCAAACCTTTTGTACATTATGTAAATAAGTTTTTCATTTT